>JAKCPI010027940.1:0-24610 GCA_023213315.1 Euborellia annulipes | reverse complement strand
TGGTTCCGCGGGCGGAAAAAATTATTGGTCTCTAAAAAAAAGGTAAAATATTTTTCCGACTGGGAAAAATTTTTGGTCCCGCGAACGGCACGCGAAAAATTTTTTGTCCCAACGCACGCGAAAAATTTTTTGGTTCTGCGAAAAACAAAATTTTTCGTAGAAAAACTTTTGAGAACAGCCCCCCCCCCCCCCCCAGAAAAAAATTTCTATATACGCCCACACCAGATTACCCCCCCCTCCCCAGAAACACCTCTAAATCCGCCCTTGCGGAATTTTAATTATTTCTTTTTTCTTTTTATTTTAGATGTATCAAACAAATGCGTTAAGAATATCATCACAAAATAATGAAGTTTATAATATTTTTGGCACATATTTATAGTTCAACTTGGGATTTAATATTAAAATTTGATTTAAAAATAGGATCACGAATTTCAACTAATCTAGAGGACTTTTTCGTAGGTTGCCAGAATCAGTGATTCCATTTCTACAAAAAAAACTACCAAAAATTTTAAGTAAGTTTCTTTTCTTTTTTCCTCCTATTTTTTATTTATTTTGCTTTGTTTAACATCAAATAATGTTTTAATGATGTGGTCTTTATTCCCTGTAAGAATAATGGACTGAGTTAAATACTTAAATTTCAACTTTCCTATTTTTGTCGTCACGGCTTGTGACGTCATAAAATCTGTAGCGTCACTACCTTTGACGTGACGGCTTGTAACGCGACATGCTGATAGAGAAACGAAAAAATTTGTGTCGATCAAAATAAAGTTTCACTTTAATAAAAAATAAAGTCAATTGAATAAAAATTTTCGTATTCAGCAGACCAAAATTAGGCTAAAATTGTTTAATAAATCCAATGCCACAGAATCAGTGTTGCCCTGTATAATCTTTTTTTTTTTTTTTTTTTTTTTTTAAACACTCACACTTTTTTCTCATTCACACTCACACTCACACACACATCACACAGTCTTTTTCGGCTAACTAAGGCCATTTAAGACTTTTTACGATATCCGTTATTGATAAATATACATATTTGGGGTCCAGGCATTCTTATTTAAGCCTTTTGGTATCCAAATGGCTTAAATAAAATCATCGGACTGCCTGGGGTTCGAACCCGCGACGTTTGGTACACGAGGTTATCACTAGGGTTTGGACACCGGTGGAAACCGAAACCGGTATACCGGTTTTTTGGCTAATTTTCAAAAACCGAGAAACCGAGTTTTCCCCAAAAAACCGAATTCGGTTTTTTTATTTTTTTATTTTTTCTCCAGTAATACTTGTATTCAAATTATAAATTAGCCCGTGACCCATGGCTCAGAGGGAAGACATTATCTTCTAGGGGCTTAGGGTTTCGGGGTCGGCTGACGCTACGGTCTCGGTCGAGACCATCTTCAGAGCTCCAAAATAGCAAGGATGAGGATAAATTAACATATTATATATACATATATGTTGAAAGAAAATTGTAATTTTAAAATTTATCCTCATCCTTGCTATTTTGGAGCTCTGAAGATGGTCTCGACCGAGACCGTAACGTCAGCCTAATGGGTATTAAATAAACGAAATAAATACTAGCTGCTTTTCTTTCTTCATCCTGATACACATCAACAAAAAAGTGTGTGTTTTAAAAAATAAAAAATAATAATAATTTTCTTTACATAATTAAGAAAAGGCAACGGTCCGTCGCAGACAGGGGCGCGGTTATTAAAAAATAATTCTATTAAATATTGTTTTGAATATTTTTTTTTTCCTTGATTTATTTAAGGAACATTTTTTGTTTATTAATACTAAAGGTCAAGGGATCTTTTTCCGTACCAAACCATAAAATATTTCTAAATTATGTTGTATACAAATTAATTTAACTTCCAAAAATGGTGGCCCGTTCTAAACAGAAGTTGAAAAAAAAACCGGTTTAAAACCGGTTTACCGGTTTTTAGCTTTGTAAAAAACCGAAAACCGGTTTTCAAAATTTTCCGGTTTTTTCCAAACCCTAGTTAGCACGCTAACCTCTACGCCATGCCCCGAGGGCCCCTGTATAATCAACAAAACCTTTTTCCATTTAACAACAATCACGGCTTCCCAGATCCGTCTCATACATACTTTGATCTTACACTCATATTCATTCACTGAGCGATCCATACTACAAATCCCCTCTTTGGCTGCTCAGTGATTCTCCATCTTCAGATGTTCTTTTATGACCTCATGACTTACATCTTTCGTCATTATGTCAGTTTCTAATTCCTCCGATTTTACATGAAAATATTCAACATTTTTTCATCTTGTACGAAATGATATTTTCTATTGGTGACTCCTGAATTTTTAATCCACTTGATTAACTGTCGGTGTTCACATGTATTGGTCCCTTCACGATTTCTTCCAGTCAGTTCTTCAATCAATCCTGTTAATTACGGACCTTCACAAACAGCATCATATAAACTCATTAATTCTGATTCCATCGTTGACATCGTGTCCATCTTTTGTTTATTTAACTTGAATTAGATATCCTTACAGCATATCCTCCAAATGATCTGGAAATAATACGTTTACAAATTAAGCATAATAATTCGAAAGAAGACAAAAGATGGGAACTAATAGAAAAAAGCCAGCATATGGAGCATAGAGAATAGAAATTTCTTTTTTTTTTTTTGCTCTCTTCTCAAAAAAAGTTTCTTATACCACTAGTTCTTTTTTATCTTTTCTCTCGTATATGATATGTATGTTTACGTCACTCGAAAATTCACGAATGAATTATACTTTAGAATTTCTTTCAAAACAAATTTAATAAAACAAAAATAATAGGCTGGGCTCCCCTGAGGCCGCTAGTGCCTATGCGTTCTCTTCACTTATTTTCTTATGTCCCAAAAACACCCTCTTTAGTTTCTATATTCGTTTGCTCGAATAGTGTTGGAATAATTTTCATTGAAATCTCAATAATGTTTCTCCTATGAATTCATCCTTAATTGCTGTTGTTACTTCGCTTAATCTCCTGAGTAGACCTTCAATGATTACTTCCTCAATCTTCGTACCCCGATTGCATCATTTCGTTCGCTCGGGTCAAATATTCTTCATTAGTTTCTTTTTCTTATTTTTTAAATTCTTGCTAATCGACTCCTTCATATCAATTCCCATTTTGTTTCTTCTTCTCTTTTTAGTTTATTTTCAGTAATAATCATACTAATATATAAACCGCTAGCTACTCACTTCCGTTTTGTCGCCTGTGTACTACTCTTTCTCTCGCTGATTGTTCAAAGTGAGAGGAAGCCGATTCAGAGAAGGAAATTTAAAACTTTAAAATTTTGCAATTGCTCGCCGAAGGAACCTGTATCATTTAAATGTTTACTCTTAATAAGCGCGGAAAGCCTCATGCGCCATAAAGTATAAAGGCGGCGGCTACACACATAAATGCAAACTTGGCAAGCATGCATGTGCAATCTTTTTGTACCTGAATGCATAAATTCCCTTCGACACCACACGGCACATGCATGCTTGTGCAAGAAATAGCTTATGCCGAAAATTAACCTAAAAATGTCAAACTCGGAAGGTTATTTATTCGAAGATAACATGAAATACTCACTTGCTTTAAACAGAGGCACAATAAATATTAATATTTAAATTGAAATTTTAATGTATTAATATATATAAAGATAAATATCAGATATCAAGACGCCTATAAAATGGCGAAGAGTTTTGCTTGTGCAAATATGCTTGTGTATGATTATAATCAATCGAGCATCAAGCGGCTTGCACCATTAAAATTCCTCAATAATAGGGGAAGCCGCAGTGACAACCATCCAAAATACAGGTGTTCGTAGGTAGGTGAAAATTAAAAATTATTTGAAGAAATTAAAAATTCTTCAAATAATTTTTAATTTTCACCTACCTACCTAAATATTCTTCAAATAATTTTTAATTTTCACCTACCGAACACCTGTATTTTGGATGGTCTCAAAGAGTTACACACACATAACTGCAAACTCTTTTTGTACAAGCAAACTGTGGCGTCTGTAGGAGAATTTTGGGCAAGGAATTTTAATATTTTCAGGATTCTGTGATGGAAAATATAATGCTAGATAATAGGCGAAGACGCAGTGACAACTATCCAAAATACAGGTGTTCGGTAGGTGAAAATTAAAAATTATTTGAAGAATTTTTATGTAGGTTCTTCAAATAATTTTTAATTTTTACCTATCGAACACCTGTATTTTGGATGGTTGTCAATGCGGCTTCGCCTATTATCTAGCATTATATTTTCCATCACAGAATCCTGAAAAATATTAAAATTCCTTGCCCAAAATTCTCCTACAGACGCCACAGTTTGCTTGTTCAAAAAGATTGAAAGTGCATGCTTGTCAAGTTTGCAGTTATGTGTGTGTAGCTCTTTGAGATCAATGACACTTCTCGATATCCTAAATGTCCCCTGCCCCAAGAAAAATTGAGAAAATATGGGGCTTTCCAGGCCCCCAGGAAGATAGCTGGTCCCATGGCCCCCCCCCCAGCCAAATTCTGTAGATAAGCCCATGCCCACTGGTTATCTCTAACTTTTTTCCAGGATCATCTCCCATGGGAACTGGGCCCCTCGGTGGGATTTATCGGACATGAGCCCATTATCAGAGAACCCTACTACAAATATTAATTTTATTATTCGAATATTCATTTTGAATAACAATTTTGATATCTAATTCTCAAATTTTATATCTCTCTTTCTCTTTAAATTAAGGCACCACAACACCCGGCTAATGAATTTCTCTTTATTTTAGGAATTTGCTAACATATTGGATTTTATCTTGTGGCGATATCCAAGCACAATGCGGCATATTAAATATTGTTTTAACTCTCTGCCCAGAAAAACAAAAAAGAAATCATTTATTACAAATTTTAACAAAAGATGCAACAATTGTTGAAAATTTAAATGATAACAATAAAAGTTTGAGATGTATAATGGATCATATTAATATGATGCAAGGAGAGAATCGAAGCGTCTATACGGCCCACGCTTTCCGAGCTCAAATTGATGATATCAATTTTAAACCGCCATCAAGGAGACTATCCAAAGAGGAATGTTTAATTGTTGATTTTAGTTTAATATTAGGATCAATATCTGTGACATGCGATTCAGAAATCATTTCTTCATTACAAATTTTGGGTTACAAAACTAATAGTGATCAGATAGTTTTTGAAATATCCAAATCACAAATTCATTCGGCAGAAATTAAAGATCAGTAAGTATTTTAATAATTTTGTAAATTTAATTAATTTAAGGAAAGATGAATAGGCCTTTTCAGTCCATTAAAAAAAAAAACAAAATATAAAAAATACATTTTATTTTATTTCTCCCAGACCAACGGTTTTGACCCCTAATGCTGCCAGTCTTCCTCAGTGAGGGGAATGTCTGGAATTACAAGAATGCCCTCCCATTACAATTAAAGTATTTATTAAAAATTTTGAAACATATTAAAAAATGTTGTTATTACCCTCTTTGGGAGTGCACTCTAGACTTCCTAGACACCTTTTGTGAAACAATAGCCACCAATGTATCATCCCGACACAGTCAAAATTACAAATGGATTAATTTATTCTCAAATTAGAAAACAAAATTTGATTTTATTTTAAAAATAGATGCTGGCGGCATCTGCCGGTCATCGAAAGAACTATTTCCATTTTAAAAAAACAACTTCAAATCTTACAAAAAAAAAATTTTTACAATGAGATGTTTTATAATTAATTTTTACAACAATCATAGCAATACATAAAAATTGGAATTTCAACCATCATACAAATTTACATTAAATTAAACTAGGGTGGGGGATTTTTTTAGTCTATAAGCGGTTAATATTGCTCAGTATCCCATTATATATAACAGACAAACCCTCGGTGTCAGACTTGAAGTTGACGGTACTACCCTCAGATGTTTGTATATAGGCCGCTTCCTTCCATTTTCTTTTTTTCCATATTATTTTCTGAACACAAAATTTTGGCGTCATTCAGATCAAAATCATGACCTAAGTCGATAGCATGTATAGACAAAGCCGTTGATAGCTGCTTCCTAGCAATGGAGTAGAAGTGTTCCCTGAGACGAACTTTTTCTAAGGGGCCGGCTTGTTTCCCCTATATAATTAATTTATACATTTTGTGAAAGTTTTTTGAATTCTCCGTTAGAGTTGACAAGTTTTTTCTTTTGCAGGATCTTTATTTGATTGTATGTGCGCATCTTTTACAGATTCTCAGTTTCCTTTGGTAAATTTCAAAAAATAACATCTTCAACGTGTTATTTTTAATATTTTTAAGGTTCAAACTTTAGTTTTTGAGAAATCGTTTTGTTTTTTGGTCTCTTTCATTTGGGTGATTCTACGCTATTTGGATTTTTTATGTCCAGAAACAAAAAATACTCTGTTCAATTTAATATTCATTATTTTCCCAGTGGAGATAATTTTCGTATCTGTAATGATAATATTAATATAAGAGAAGAGAGAAGTTTGTTCTATCAGAAACAAAAATAGGAAAGATGGCGTTATATAAGCCATCTGGAGGGACCGGGCTGCCATTTCTACTGAGCTTGTTGAGACACGTCTCTGCCCTTGGGGAGGACTTCCTTGAATAGAAACGCTAATCAAGGCAGAGAATCACACCGACCCCGAAGTATCGCCATTTAACTTGTCAAGAATTCGCCGTCTCGGGGTTTTTATTTCCTTTTAAGGTTTTATCTTTTCCTCTTCTGGAAATATCCCGAAAGGCTCAAACGATACTCGCATCATGGATAGGAAGCAAGCAAGAGCTTGGCGACATTCATTTCTATATGACTCAATACATAAAACATTTTCCAGTTTGTAATTATATATATTTTATGAACAATAAAGATCTTAATTCATTATTGTTATATAAATGATTGTATTTTCAAACGATTTCTTATACAAAAATACAAAATTGGTTGTTAATATTTATAATTTTGTTATGAGCAGAGAACAAATCTTAAAAAGAAAGTTGGGGCATTGAAGAATATCTGTTTTTCAAGAAGCCTAAAAAACAAAGGATTTCTTAAAAACTAAACTTTGAACCTTAATAATGTTAATGTTATTCTTTGAAATTCACATTCTGACATGGAATGGGAATCTGAGGATCTGGACCTGAAGATGGCCGTCACGTGACCGTGACGTAAGAGATGCATACATTCTGTCCTCATTGTCAAGATCCTGTAAAAAACTTATCATCTCTAAACGGCAATGTTGCAGATGGGGGCGCATGAGATTAATAAAATAAAGAATATTTTATTTTCAGGATTTATTAGATCAGACTGCACTTAACTGGTTTCAGTCAGATGTATTACAGACCCGATGATGGTTGTAAATCGATCGAAACCAGTTAACTGCAGTCTAGTCGTCTGATCTAATAAATCCTGAAAATAAAATAATTAAAAGTCAAAAGTTTTTAACAAAACTTTAATTGACCCGAGACAATGTTTTTTGTCTTGTGACTTTTGTCACGTAACAGTTTTGTCACTAGCAGTATAAGCCGGCACATTACTTAGGTTTTTATGCGAGTGGCGCACAATAAGTGACGTGACAGTAGAGTGACTTATTTGTCACTAAGGCAAGCAACTTCTCCAAGTGACAGTTTGTATTGACTGTTTTGTCACATTGGAAGAGGCTGTTTGGTATTACTTTCTACTTATATGAAATATATAGAGAGAAAGTATTGGAGTCATGTCGATGTCGAGATTTTGATTTTGATTTTAAAAGTTTCAGTACTTTTATAATAATTTAAAAATTTATCGGGATAATTTTTCAATTTTTCATGTAGGGTTTAACATTTTTCCGATTACTTCAAATTGGATGAATCCAATCCAACAATTTTTTTTTTTAAGTTTTTTTCGTTTATTTATGAAATGAGAGCACAACTGCAGTCTTTTCGAAGTCCATTTTACCACTGAATTAAATATTTGTAAAAAATCACCGCGACAATCACCTACTCGTTGGCGTGAGCAGATTTTGAAGGGTGACAGTGACAGAAACTGTTGCGTGACCAGTCACGCGTCCTGTGCGCTTCCCCTTAATGGCACAAAGTTGGCGTACATGTATATTTTTATCACGAATGTGTTTATTAAAGCTTTTGTGGTTTGAAATATTATTATTCAGGAGAATTTTTAATTATAGACCACATTTTGTATTAAATATTTATTAAAAATATATAAATACTGTACAACGTTTCGACTCAAGTCGGAACAAGTGCACAGTACTTGATAACGGCTGCAGAATAAGCAGTCGAAACGTTGTACAGTATTTATATATTTTTAATAAATATTTAATACAAAAATGTGGTCTATAATTAAAAATTCTTCTAATAATAATGTATATTTTTTAAAAACAATATTAATCAAAGAGTTAATTTACAAATCAAACCATGTTAGTTAGAAATAAGTCCTTACTTCACCTTCATTATGCCCCTTCCATGTTAGAATGAATATCATACTTATTCTTTAATCTTTTTAAGCTTGAATAAAAAAAAATCTTTAATTTATTTATTTTCTTTTTCCTTTATAGAATAAAATCCCGTGGAACCAAACAGCTTATTTTAAGATTAGATACTCAAGATGTGATGGTTTGTAAAATGAGATGTCTATTAAAAAATGGAGCGCACGAATTTTGTTTAGAATTTAAAAAAAATGAAGAATTAGATGAACTCGAACGTTGGATTTTCCCAAAAATGTTTGGACCAACAGGCAGAAAGTCAAGCGTTTGTATGATTGGCCCGACACCAGTGCGACGCTCACACGTTGCTTCACAAGTGTTTAATTCAAACCCCGTGATGTGCTACAAATCAGAGCCTGTGCAGCCGAGCTCGTATCCGACGTCATCTTTCCAATCAAATACTCCAATTCTGACCTCATCTGATCAAGATATCCCTAAAAAGCCAAGGATTTTATTTTGCCAAATGGAACCTGAAAATAAAACACCAAATGATGAGAATCGGATTATAAAACAACAAATTTATCTTCATACAAATAATATTCAACCTCAAGGGAATAGTTTAGCGAGTCAAGAGACAATAAGAGCAATTCCTCTCTCTCCTAAATTGATAAAATCGCATCTGAGTACATATCAAGTTTATAATTCAACATTACTTCAGAAGAGAAATAATGAATTGAATGATGAATCAAATACAATTTCTTCTTTGCCAACATGCGAAGATGAAACGCCTTCAAAAACAGCAGAAAACGTTGAAAAACAAATTGAAATTGAACCTGTAAATGACAATAATAATAATAAATATAAAGATAAATTGAAAAAGCATGGAAAAGAAGAAATTATAGAGAGTTCTCAAGATGAAAATTGCTTAATCTCATATGTTGGAAAAGATTTATCATTAGAAGATGCAAAGGAGACGAATTCGAATGAAAAAGAAATCGAAAATTTTGAGAAAAAAATCTCTCAAGAAATTCCTTCTGATAGTGTGAACGAATTAAATCAAATTTCACCAAAAAAGTCGCCGGCAAATTTTAATATTAAACTTGCTCGCAATATAATATCTGAATGGGACACTGAAACTGAGAACAGTTTTAGGGCAAATCAAACTTACAAAGCAATTTCAAATGTTAGTCAATGTCCAGTAAAAAATAATCAAGTAAATCAAGTAAATAAAAGAAGAAGTTACAAATTATTCAGGCCATCCGAAGATTTTATAGAGAAAACAGATGAAGAAATGAAAGAGGACGGAAATATAGAGGAAAATAATCAAAAGCAAGTAAATAATGAAATTGCAGTTGAAGCACAAAACAACGAAAGAAACTCCCCTCAAATTTGCAATTCTAATAATGAAGAAAATGAACAAAACTTGTTTACATCGCTAGTTGAGGTGGAACAAAAAAAAACTAAAAAAAAATTAAATGTGAATCGAATAAAAAAGAGAAATATAAAAAAGAAACGTCCACCGAAGAATGACGTTTATGATATCAATAATTATTCTTCAGAGAAAGAATTTTCTGAACCGAAAAATTCTAAAAAAAATTCTCCGTGGACTTTAAAATTAAATCGTAAACGACTTTCCAAGAGAGAAAATAATACACGCCATAGAAAGAATTCGGAAGTTCTTTTCGATCAATTGATTGGCGATAATAGCAACCCAACGCCCACGAATACAATTAAATGTATGCTGCCAGCACCTAGATTGCGTCCGAGGGCAGCAAAAAAGCAGCAGGCAGAAATGAGCATGTCTGATGAGGAGGATCCTTTAGAAATTCCTGATGAGGAGCCACAAATTGCGTTAAATTCAAAAAAGAAATCATCTAGAAAGATGATGCCGTCTGATTCAGATAGCGAATGCAAATTTGTCTCTAATAAAAAAAAGATGAACGAAAATAAACATGGTACAAAATCTAAGATATCTAAAAAAAATTCTGAGATAAATGGAGAAGATAATAAATTAATACAAAATCCAAAAATTCATCAAAACGTTACGATTAGGGATTCAAACTTTAAAAATCAGAATATTTCTAATAATAGTGATGAGACAATAGTAATTGACACTACCCAGGAAGAAGTAGCGAATCGAATTGATGAGGATGTTGACCAAGAAGAAGGGGCAAAGCAAAATAAAAGATCAATAACTCTTCTAGTTTCGAAAAATAAAAATAAACCTGCCAATGAAGTTCTTTCTAATTCACTTTCTTGTAAAAAAAGAAAAATTGAATCTCATTCTGAAATCGCGCAAACTTCGTCACATGATTTACAAATGGAAACTATTAATAACAGCATCAATAACGCGAGAAGATTTTATGAAACGCCCATTTTGAGAGAAACATTTACCAAAATGTATACAAAACAAAATAATAATAATATCAATGGATTTAATGGATTTTATGAAACGCCAAATGTAAAATTACACCAAGATAATCCTCAATCTCATTCAAGTAATAAATATACAAATTCTCCGAGATATTTTGAAGCCCAAATATCCGAACCCGTTGAAAATAATTCGGATTTTAGATATTCTGAAAAATTCATTCCTGATCCGCAAAGAAATAAAAAAGATTTGGAAATAAATCAAGATTTTGATGATCATCAAATGTCATCAAATGATGATGATTTGGAAAATTCAGAAAGGAGTGAAATAAAAAAATTCAATGTTAAAGATTCTTTTGATAAACATAACAAAAGTTTACAACAAAAGAAGAAGCAACAACAAGAGCAAGAATTGTCCGATTCAGGGAGTTGCTCTTCAGGGTTCACAAGTCGATTTTCTATAAATAAAAATAAAAAAAGCGAGGAGCTCCCTGATGAGATAAAATTGAATGAATCCAAAATACCGGAAAGAAAGAAGCAAAAGAGTTTCGATTTCGGAGCAGGCGGAGATGCTACTGCTGGACCAGGACCAGACAGAAGCTTTTTAGATACCCCTTCTAGAAGAGGAGATGGGGATAATAATAGTAGATGCGAAACTTACCTTTCTACAATGAAATTTATTGAAACAAGGTTGAAGTTTATTTTTCAAGAGCATCTGAATCAAATGGCTTCAATCACTGTAAGGTAAATAATTCTTTTATTAATACGAAAGGAAAAATTATTTCTGGGTTGAGAAGTTGATATCAACCAAAGGTAAAATCAGTAGTAGAAGGGGAATAAAAAGAGAGAGCAGCTGGTTATATTTTCTTTTATTAAACCCTCAGTGCTGACGTTTCGGTCCTGTTTAGGGCCATTCTCAGAGCTATTAGTACAGAACAATACCCAATGGTCATTAAGAAAATGCGTACAAATTTTTACTATTTACCATTAGGGTTGTCATTATAAAGTTCATTTTCCACATTTCACCTATATTTAACATTGCTGGTCGTTTTTTTTTTTTACAATATATATATATATATATATATATATATATATATATTAAAGTGTCTCAAAAAAACCGAATTATTATTTTTTTTTTTTCAAAGAACATTGAAAAATCATCAAAGTATCTTTAGAAAAAGACCCTGTAAAAATATGAGCTCTTAATATTAATATTTAGAGGTGGCGTTTTGTAATTTTCTGTTTTCCATTTAAATAACATGGGAAAATTTTTTTTTTCAACTTTAAAATTTTGTAACGTGATAACGACCTACTTTATAAGTAAGATACAATTAGTATTTATAGTAAATTTAATGCTCTACAAAAATGATCTGATTAACATTTTGCGTAAATCAAGTCGTTTCAGAGATATCGAGCCTCACACTTCAGACTGTTCAAAATTACGCTTTGTTTTTTTTTTTTTTAAACACAAAAAAATCAATTTATATCTTTTAAAAACCCAACATTAATAACTTTCGAATAAATATATTCACATATTTGATAGAATTCAGATCCAAAATTATTAATAATTTGATAAATGATCATTTTTTTTTTTTGATTTTTGCGAAACATATTTACTTACCTAAAAAATATCGTACAAGTTTATTATAAATTTATTTCTATTATGTATTAATAATATATTTACTGATTATATACTCATATATACTAATGTGTTAACAGTCCATTTCCCTTCATATCAATTTTCTTTTGTTATCTACTGATTTAAGTGAATTGATAATTCAAATTTGTGTAGGATTGATCATACAATTATTTCTAATTCTATTTCCACCTGGATATTTTCCAATAAAAGTGCCAGAGCTTTCCAGGGGGGGGGGGGGAGCCGAAGACAAGCGGCTCAGCTAATAAATCTAATAATATTTGAACAATTGAAAATAAATAATAATTCTTTTGAATCACTTCTCTTTTATTTATAGAAATTTCAAAAACAATCAAAATATTAGGCTGCGTCTGGAAAATATAAATAAAATCCAAGAGGAAAATCTTCGGCTTGTTAATGAAATGGATTATGAAATGGTTAAATTTAAAAAAAAATTTAAAAATATGTTTGGAGTCAATCAACATAAATTTAAAGAGAAGTAAGTAATATTTGTTTGTTTTTTTTTTCTAGAAATAAAATAAGCGCGATTGTTTTTTTAATTATTTAATTTATTTAGTTTAAACAGAACGATTGAAGATATGTATGAAATTTTTCAATATTTCAAAGAGTTTGAGGGTTCAGAAATCTCTAAACTGGAAGCAAATTTCAAAAAGCAACTCTATGCGATTATTGCCATAGCAGGTAAACGCCACGAAAATCATTTGGCTGCCATGATGAACTCCTTTTTTGTTGATTATTTTGGTGAAAATTATTGAAAAAAAAAGAGTTTTTAATTTTTAAACATTTTCTTTTTAAAACACACTTTAAAAATACCTAATTATATACGTATATATTGTACTAATATATTACATAAAATTATAATTAAAAAATAGGCAAGAATTTTAAATTTTTTTAAAAATAGATTGAAAAACATTAAATAAAATGTAGAATTTAAAAATTTAGGGATAGGGGAAAAATAAGTTTATCAAATCGTTGATAAATAAAGGCGATCGTCCCCTCCCTCTCTTTTTTATTTTTAAATTTATTTTTACTATTTCCCATTTTCTTAAAATACTTTTTTTTTTTTAACAAAATTAATTTAAAATTCTCGCCCTTAAACTTTTTTTTTTTTTTTTAAATGTTATATTAAAAAAATTGAATTATTTTTATTCCATTCTTTTTTTTCCAATTCACTTATTATTATTTATATTTTGAAGGTTTTTAATTACACTAAAATAATTCGGCATATTATAAAACGTTATTTGATCTCTAACTTTTTTTTTTTGTTTTAATCATATATAATTACATCTTACGAGAAAATTTTTTTCCAACTTTGGAGTCAGTGTATTGCTAAGAATGTTAAAAAAAAAAAAAATGAAAATAAATTTAATCTTTTATTTATTTTATTTGAAAAAATATAAAATAAGTATAAATATAAAAAAAGATAGAAAAGGCATACAACTCTAGTTTTTTTTTGTTTGTTTTTATTTAATAATAATAAGAAGATTGAGGTGGAATTTTTGAGGTACAAATACATTGTGGTATTGAAGGATATGGCTTTTGAATTTTCACAGGTGGTGGGAGAGGATTTTCATAATAATAGTTTTTATGGGCATTAATATGATCTAACAAATTATGTGGTTTATATATGTAATCGTTAGAAGGAAGATAAGACACAGCTGGGGCTGGAGGTGAATAATAATATTCTGGGGCTTTATTTAATAAAGGTTTGTAAATATGAGTGGATAAATCGTGGTGAGGTTTGTATATGGCATTGCCATAACTACCATAAGGCTTTGGTGGGGAATAATAATAATCTTGATGTTTGTCTGGTTTATATGTGGAATATCCATAAGAATATGGGATTTCTAATGATGGTTTTTGGTATAATTTCAAAATTTTCGGCATTTTAATGGGCTTATTAAAATAGACTGTTTTATGGACCGAGGCCAAAGGGCCGACAATAGCCAGGTCGATAAATTTAACAGGTCGTAAATTATATTTTTGACCCTTTTTATTTATATCAATATGTTTATGATAATCATAAGATCTTGATTGAGATCCGCCGCCACTTTCTGTTGTTGTTGTTGTTTTTGTTGTTGTTGGTTGAATCATAATGAGATGAGGGATAAAAGTCGAATCATCCAATGATGAGCGCAAAATTAGAGGAATTTCATTTTCTATTTGATCATTATTCATGAGGAAAATTTCTCTCTAAAAAAAAAAGAATAGAATTAAATTAATTCGAAGATAAGTTGCTGTTGATGTTATGGAATGGAAAAGAATAAGTACAGGTGCAGCAAATGAAGAGAGCCTTTGGATGCCAAATGCCGAAAAGGAGACGTTTCGGACAAAATTTATTTGTCCATCTTCAGTCCTCGCTACAAAAATATACAAATTTAAATAAAACAACACTGTTGCGCAATTCAATTGCAATGGATCTTACTTGGCTTATATGACAACTTTGTGCCTAATTAATTTATAAGCCAAGTAAGATCCATTGTAATTGAATTGCGCAACAGTGTTGTTTTATTTAAATTTGTATATTTTTGTAGCGAGGATAAATTTTGTCCGAAACGTCTCCTTTTCGGCATTTGGCATCCAAAGGCTCTCTTCATTTGCTGCACCTGTACTTATTCTTTTCCATTCCGAATAGAATTAAATACTTGATAATTTTCTTAATTACAAAAAAATCTGGTTTGGCTGGTAGCTCAGCTCGCAACTTTCGGTTTGAAAGTTGTTTTCTGTGCTTGTCATTCCAGATTTTGTCTGTCGTCACTAGGGCTGGACGGTAATGGATTTTCATTACCGACCTCGATAATGAAAAAAAAAACCGGTTTTTCTCTAAAGTCGGAAAAAACCGCAGAGGCGTACCGAGGCAGTTGGAGGCGGAACATTTTTTTCTTTTCGCGGAACCAAAATTTTTTCAAATATTTTACCTTTTTTTTAAAGACGCCAATTTTTTGCCGCCCGCGGAACCAAAGTTTGCCGCCGCGGAACATTTTTTTTCGCGGAACCTAGGCTTTCCCGGTTTTTACCGTAAGTCGGTTTTTACCGACTTTCGAGAAAAACCGGTTTTTCAGAATTAGAGGTTCGTTACCGCGTTTTCGGTAAAAATTTTTACCGGTAAACCGGTTTACCGTCCAGCCCTAGTCGTCACACACACACACACACACATATATATATAAGCAAGACGCACTAGGGCTCCGTCAAAATTGATTATCATATTAATTTTAATCGTGATATAAAATTTGATTTCATTTTTATAAAAAATTTATCAATTTACTTATGAATTCTAAATAAATTAGATGCCGAAAACGACCTTGAAACAAAAAAAAAACAACTTTTTTTTAAATAAAAGGTTAATCCCTTATTCCGCTAATATTCCATATTCAAAATTATTCTAATCATTATTTTAAATAAATTTGTATCTTTTATTATTATTTTTTTTTAATAGTTGCCAACATTTTATAAGCCCTCGGGCCTTGGAGTAGTGGTTAGCGTGCTGGCCTTCTGTACCAAGTATCGCGGGTTCGCATCCCGTCTCATGCGACAAAAATTTATTTCTATCTAATTTGCTACCAATAAATTGAAATAAATAGAGACGGGGTCTAAATCGCCTCTGATGCCGAAAAAGACCTTAAATAAATTAAAAAAAAAAAAAAATATGGTGAATGACTTCCCCGAGACTTTCTCGTATATTCTTTTGGAATTAAGTCTGGGTGTGTGTGTGTGAACACGATTGCTTAAAAACTAAAGCAGCTAGATCGATGAAATTTGGTATATGCTCCTTACGCTAAAATTGTAGACTTCTATCAACTTTTGTAGTAAATACGTCACTTGGAAGTAGTACTTTACCTAATAAGTTTTTTCAGAAATTTCGAAATTTTCAATTTCTTTGTTAAATTATGATAAAATACTCAATCTTAAAAAGTTTTTATTCTTTGAGATTTTTCCGGAAACTGAATAGTTTTTGGGATAATCACAGAAGAAAAAGACATTTTTCGTTAATTTTGGAAAGAAAAATCAAAACAAAATCATTAAAAAACATGTAAATATAAACAAATATATATTTACATTTTTATTAAGTGACGCAATAATAAAATATCACGATTGATTCTTTTAAAGTTTAAAAAAAATGTCAAGCCATTATTATTTACACTAATTAGAAAACCCACTCTGTTTGAGGAATTGGACAACAAAAATAAATAAGAGAAGTATTATTACTTACAGCATCTCCGCTTATTGAAGATGAGATTAAGAGAATTAAAAGAAACACAGTCTTCATGTTTAAAATTAGCCAAAAGAGAGAGAAGCTAATTAATTGCAACTTTTGTTTTTTTCTCACTACTAAATATGATAGAAGACTTTTTTTTCTTTAACATATCCCTACATCATCGCTAAATTGCTGACATTCATTCAACGATCATTGCACTTTACTTTTCTCCGAGAACAATAAATATATTAATAATAAGCAAAAAAATATATATTTTTTTTTAATACTTCATCATTTTATAATAAAAAAATAATTTTGACTCGAGTCTAGAATACGGTAACTAAGATTTCATTATTGGCAAGTTTTTCTGGGAAAATTCACCCTCAATTGCCTTTATTAATCTAAAAAATGTGACGGAAAGCCAATTTGATCGAGATATATGTAAAAAATAACAAAGATTTTGAAGAAATACGAGCACTACATTAACCATAAAAAAATCTGGCGTGACTGTCGCACAGCACACAACTTTCTCTTACCTTCCGTAATCGAAAGTTGTGTTCTGTGCTTGTAACACCAGATTTTTTGTGTCGACATATATTTAGTTTCCGACAGAACGGTACATTAGAATTTCAAGAAGTCAAATTTATAAGCATGGGAAAATATTTATATTTTGTTACCATGGCAACCATTTCTCCTATCCTTCCTATGGAGTACAAGAGTAAAGTGGTCTTCAGAAGATTTCAATGGCAAAATGAGAATATACATTTTAAAGAGCATCTAAAAAATAATTGATTTTTGGATTTTAATCAAAATCGTTGAAGCGAATTAAGAGAAAATCCCGAAAAAAAACTGTAAAAGTACATCAGTAAAGTACTAGTTGATTAAAAGCTTATTTTCACGCCCTATGGCCAGATTAGGCACTAACTTAAATATCAATATAAAAATTCAACCTCCTAGCTCAATTGCTTCATGGTTTAAATTGAACACAGACAGACCATGTTGCGAAAACCGCTTTTTTGATTCCGAGGACCTCAAAACGTGTATATCCATCACATCGAATTTTTGGCATGAATCCAATACTTTCTCTATACAGTGGCGGTCCCAGGATCTGGTCAAGTGTATATATACTTAACATATATACCAGGTATATATATATATATATATATATAAAACTTATATAGGTAAGTAAAAGTAAAAAGAGAATAAAAGATGATTTGGTCGGGCAAAAGGTTTTAATCAAGGACGGATACAAGGGAGGGGGGGGGGGGTAATTACACCCCCCCCTCGAGATTTGAGAAAAATATTTTTTTTTTTTGACAATAAAATTTTATTTTTAAAATAAATTATTACATCATACATTTTTTAACAATATTGAAAGGGTTTTCCATTCCTCACTTCATCTCATTCCTATATTGATGGTTTCTTTATTCAGATGTTACTCTTTTTAATGACCATTCTAATTAGATACATGGAAATTCTTGTTTTACAACTTATGAGTTTTTCAAAAAAAAAAAAGCCAGATTAAAAATTGAAATAATTAAATCTCATAATTGGAGGGTTCAGAATACAAATGAACCAAGTCCACTTTATTTACTTTTGAGCTACAAAGATTTAAAGTTAAATAAAATGACAAAAAGTGGACTTGGTTCACTTGTATTCTGAACCCTCCAATTTTTGTTTCATATCCCAAAAAAATGGTTTTTCAAGCTTTCTAACCAATCTCTCTGGTTGCTGCTGCTGCTGCCATCTGCATAAAAAAGTCAAGTGCCATTGAAGTTTGGTTATCCCATCATCATATTAATTAATTCCCAGAGCTTGTCACTTTAAAATGAAATTAAAATATTTTCAGAATAAGTTTATACATAAATTGATTGAAAATTGTGCTAAACGATAAATATTCTTCTTCGTGGGACTTCTTGATGGTTCGTATTGTATTTTGCATTTTCATTATTAACCTCTAATAATTCTTTTCATATTGTCTTATTTAATAACTAAAATTAATTATCTTAATTTAAATTTATCATATATAAATTCAACAATTAGGTTATTTATTAAATACAAATTTTTACATATTTATAACGCTAATTCGTTACTGGTTTGGTTAAACAACCAAGCACTACTTCCTAGCTACGCACCTCTTATAAGCTGAAAAGAGTTTTCTATAATAAAAACCACAAATGCAAGGATATTCCCAATAATTAGAATCATAAATGCATTTTGAATATCCCCAAGAGAAAAAGTTTTAAAATTTTTTTCTTTTCTTTCATGAAATAAAATTTTCATTAAATTTCTCCATTGATCCAAAGCATCAAGCCATTGAACGATTCCATTTTCATGAAGTAAACGCATCTTTTTAAAAAGATTTTTAATAAATGGCAATGATGGTTCCGTATAAATATGCAAAGGCGCCTCAATTATTTGCTCTTTCATTATGTATAATATTTGATTATATTTTTGAATATATTTAATAGAATTTCTAGCTGATTGGCATGGTGTTATAATTACTAAAGATGAATTTATATAAACATTATTTATTGAATAAGTAGTAATATCATAAAATGATTGAGATCTTATCAATAATTTTTTAATTTTATACAAAATTGGATCAATTTTTTTCATATTATTGAAAAACAAATGTTCACAAATAATATTATATTTACAAATAATACTCAGATTATTCTTTTCTAATTGGTTAATATAATGAATTGGTTGGTAATATTTTGGTGATGTCAAGAGTGAAAATAAACTGGATTGGAAACCGCTTAGAAGCACTATTGTTATTAGTGCAATAGAAATGAAATGAATTCGAAGAGAGAAATTCTGAATTGTTTGAAATCCCCTCGTAGGATATGAGATATAAAGTCCAGACATTAAAATAAAACTTGTCAAGAGTCTAATAAGAAAGGATCTTTCATTTTTTAAGGAATTAATCAATAAATCGATGCAAATAGAGAAGAGGAGAGCAACGCCGATGCCAGCCCACACAGACCATTCCAAACTTCTAAAAACAACTTGCCACGGCTGGAATTTCAATCGTTTTTGGACAACTAAACAAATTGACATAAAACTATAAATGGCATCAGGATCTCCAGGAATTGCTGGCTCCCTAGAAATATATATCAGATTTTCACGTCGAGAACTCTGATTAACAATCGAAAAATTCATATACGTCATTAAATAATCACGAACACGTTTTCCTAATTCTTGTTCAGTCATGTTTTCGCCTAAAGATGACATCTCGGAGAGATATGAAGTGTACAAAATCGGAGCACCAAATAAATTCGGCTTTTGATTAAAATGAACTTTCTTGAGATTTGGGACCATTTTTTTTGGAGGCATCTTATAATGTTTAGTCCATAATTGATAATCATCTTCGAAACATTTTGTTAAATTTTGTATAAATATCAAATTACGAAAAATTACTTGAAAAATTGAACTTTTATTTAAAAATAATTGTAAATCAATTTCATTTATAAATTGTGCACTATCAATTATTAAAATGAAATTATATTTAGTTTTAAATCGTCGTTGGAAAAAATAAAATTCATAATTATTTTGTAATATATCTAATAGAATAAAATTTAAACCATTTTGTATATAATTAATTTTAAAATACGTTTCATAATCATAAATCAAATTCCATTTATATTTTAAATTTACAATTTTTGATAATTCATTTAAATGTGGGAATTTGTGATCATGCAAAATATAAGTTGTTGAATTCCGATTGAAATGTTTCAAAGTGATTTTGAGGAAATTATCAAAATTACATTGCGGTTGAAGGGTAGATAAAAGAGCTTCGGGCATTGCCCCCACCAAAGGAGTTAAGAGGACCAGAGAGATGAACAAATGATGGATGGGCATCTTCTTCTTCCCTCTCTTGTTCTCCTATCCTTTGCCAGTTCAATTGACGCTTTGTGAAGAAGGCCACAAAATATGGTGGTGGAAACGCTGCAGTTTACCCGAAAACTAGAATTATGATTTAATAACAATAAACTTTAACTCTCATAGAACTTCAAGATCTCAGTATAAAGAAACTCAACATAACAATCAATGCAAACTCTCTTTTATATAAATTGAACTGGAAAGGAATATAATTATTTATTTTTTTTTTTTTTTTTGAAGTCTGATTTTATATAATTACCTTGCAAAGGTAATTTATCTATTTATTTAATCTTAATTTGTTTTTTCTCAAATCTTATTATTATTTCGAAATATTTGAACAATAAATGGTTTTTTTTCCATTAAAGGTGCGATTATCTGGGCCTCTCACTTCCACAACTTAACCTATCAAGGGATATTAAGAATATAACTAGCTGAGATGCCCGCCTCGGCGGATAACATATTTTTTACTCCTCCCCCCCCCCCCCCCCCCCCCCCCCCTTTAAAAATTAAGCCAATTCAAACTTCGAACTCTGAGACTAGGAACCGACCGAATATTCGGTTTCGGTTTCGGCCAGTTTCGGCCAAAAATCATGGTTTCGGCCCAAAAAGTAGCCGAAACTTGAGTCTTAAAAAAAAAAAAGGTCAAATGATTTGCATTTGAAGGAGAAAAAATTTTTGTCTCCCTAATAAAAAAAGGTAAAATGATTTTCATGGAGGGGAAAAAAATTTCAAAAAAAAAATAATTTTTTTTATAGGAAATACAAGTTTCGGTTTCGGCCGAAACTAAGGTTGAGGCCGAATATTCGGTTTCGGTTGAAAATCTTGTTTCGGTCGGACCCTATCTGAGACCGCATCATTTCAACATTTTTCATGTTTTCTTTTACCCGAGGATCCCGAAACTTCTAATCTCCAAAAATGTACCTTTTGGGTTCTAATATCCTATTGGTTTTAGGCTATCGTTAATTTAAATTAGGTGTGTTTATAGGGAATCCCTCTTTTAAGGGGTTCAAAAAATTCCTGAAAATCCATAATTTTCTCATTTGGAAAGCATATTTTTCTTTATAAAAAATCAAAGCTAATTTTTTAAAGTCTTTTTCGTCGTTTAGAGATCCTGTTCCTATTTATTTCAATTGATTGGTTGCCCCTAGCACAAAAGGGAAGAACTCTACTCATTGTGCTACGGTCCAGAGCTCAAAGATAATTAATTTTACGACCTAATAATAGAATAATGAAATCGCTCGCTCAAATAAAAAATTACATAATTAAATTTTCTCTTTTCATGGAAATATATAGATAGGTATTTATTAAATACAAAAAACAAATATGGTAAATAATGATGATTGGGAAAGCCTGGAGTAGATAGATGAACGACAAATGAAAATGCTGGAGGCCAAATTTTATTCCACTTATACAGTCGACGTTTCGAGGGACTCAACAGCCTCCCTTGAGTCCCCCGAATCGTCGACTGTATAGTGGAATAAAATGTGGCCTGAAAATACCTCCAGCATTTTCATTTGTCGATCAAATATGTTAAATTTGGGAGTGGGAGGGATACTGATATTTTTGCAACATTAATATAATAAATAAATAAAAAGGAATAAATTGTTTTTATTATAATGAATTTTACATATTTTGCTTAGAGAATTTTTGAAATTTGGAGAAAAGACTCTCAAATAGACTTTGAGATCGTTGAGATAGAATATAGTATTTTCATTTTTGTGTATTCCACAAACAAGACAACTTTGGGATTTAAACTTTATAAGATTTTGATATCTTTCATTACCGTCTTCTCTCTTATTTTGAACAATTTGAAATTAATTGAATTGCAAAATAAAATTAAAAAAAAGTTAATTTCTTCACTCTTGTGGCGGCTTTTCTTTGCATGTTATAAAATGTACAAGATCAATTTGTGTAACAATTCCGATGATAACTTCACGAGTAATAACTTCATCACTAGAGGAATCTGAAATGAATACGGTAATTAATTAAATCCTAATATATTTTTTATTTTTTATTTTAAAACATTCATTCACGCAGGTCATAATATAATTTTACTTTCATTATAATTCCGCCTGTTGATAGACAACTTTAATTAACAAAACGCGCTCTTCTTCCTCTCCCCCTGGACTCGAACCAGAGCTTGCTGTTTCATCCAAATAAAAACATAAATTTCCATATCTTAAACATGATTTGTGACCCCCTGTTCTCAATCAAAACATTCTCTCCACACACTCACTCGCTCACTCACCCATTTGTTTGTTAAGTATGCGTGAAGGGGGCTTACAGAGTCGTTGCGAATGCACAACCAGAACGAAATGGTCTTTGTCCAAAAGCCGAGACACACGACCCAAAGGTGTATCCAATCGAACTTTCCGGAATTGACGATAGAGTACTTTTTCCACTGGATCGTTGGGACCATTCAATCCATGAATTAATTTAGCCATCAAATTGCCCATTGTCACCATTCCTTCAATTGAGCTGAAAAATATTGTCTCTTCTAGTTTTCAAAAAAAAAAAAAAAAAGGAATAAGAGATACAGGATTGTAGTAGAAATTATAAAAATGGTGTTTCAAACTATCGGAATGGGGGTTAAGGAAGGTAACATCTTTAACGGAGAAGACGAGAATGGAGAGGTTGTTTTACAGGGGAAAAAACTGCAAAATCTGGGTTTGCTTCTGATGGTAGACTTGATAGGAAGCTGAACCACAGGATTCTGGATGGATGAATTGGGATCTGGTATGCTTTGTGACAGAAAGATAAAGGGCAGGATGAAAGGAAACGGTTGAGTGATCTGGCCGGAAAGATAACGAGATGTGACGGAAATTAGAATGATGAGATGAGCTTTCAGTAAAACAAAAAGGAATTAGAAGATCCTTTTTCATTAGAAATATTTCTAATCGCGATCCTAAATGAATATTCTAAAAAAAGTAGTAGTAGCCGAACTACGAATATGCCCTACCACTAAATTTGTTGAGTACAAATCAACAGATCCATGATTCAACTCTCGACAAAGCCTACTTTTTTTTAAATATACAATAATAACATCAACAAAGAAGATGGATATTGACTTAATAAAATGCAGAACATTGTGTTAAATGAGAAAACTGCTGATTAGATATTAAGGTTTGATAAATGTATTACATTAATGGAATAATTTAGTAATAGTATTTTGTACTATCTTTGTTAAAATCAAATTAGATAATAATTATTGTAAGAATCATGCGTTTTATATGAGCACTTGCTGTGAAAATGGTGTCTAACTTCATGGGAATCATTTATATATTGCTAACCTCCTTGAAAATAAAATGCTACCAACTTCACGTAAGAGGTAAGTTCGCTTGAGTCGAAGTAAGAGCACAGTAAATTCCCCCCCCCCCCCAACCCCCATACTTGAAAACAACTTCAGAATAAGTAGTCAAAACGTTGTATTTTGAATAAATAATTAATACAAAATGGGGTCTATAAATAAAAACGTCCATAATAATAGAGAGAGTATACTTACCCGGATTCGTTAACCACTGGGAGCTGATCAAAACCCTCTTTTTTCATTATATCAATGGCTTCCTGGCACGAGACTTTTGGTGATACACTAAGAGGTGCTTCTAAATTTAAACACGAAACTTGAACATCCCACCACCTGAAAATATTTTTTAGTTATAAATAAGAAGCTACATTTTTAAGAAAAATATAGATGTTTTTACCAATGTCGTTCAGAAAATGATCCCTCCTCAATGATAAAATCTCTTGAACTCATCCAATGATCGTTGATAAATTTTGTCATATAATTTCGAACGCCGTCAGGAAGAAGGACAACACAACGTTGTTTTTCGGTTAAATTCCCACATACTTTTAAAGCAGCTACCATCACGGCTCCGCTACTACCACCTATTTAATTAAACACAACAAAACATTAAAGAGAAAGAAAAACGCTTTATTTTCAGCAATTGTTTTTAATTCGTTAGTAAGGCAATATTTCCATATATTTCGGAGACCTATCGGCACTCCTTCCTCAGTGGATTTCACCTCAATTCACCACATTACGGCCCTTATAATTAAAACGCTTGGAAGCGACATGTTATTTAAGCAGCAATTATTAATCATTTA
>JAKCPI010027939.1:0-36563 GCA_023213315.1 Euborellia annulipes | reverse complement strand
AATACAATATACCATCTATTGCAATAGTATTGAGAATAAGCCCGGCAGTTAGGCAGCCCAAATGGTACACGTTCACTAATATATTAAAAAGATAAATTTTTATGGTAATAAAGGCCGACCGCCCTATTGTCTGCTTTGAAAAAGATATTTCTTAGACAGACCAGCTGCCATTTGGGCTGCCTAACTTCCGGGCTTTATTCTCAATACTATTGCAATAGATGGTACATGTATGTGGGGAGGTGTCCAGGTACTTATTAACACAATTTGGTCTAATGATTTCATCTGACTGCTTGGGATCCGAACCCAAGCCATGTGGCTTTTAAGATTATCAATATTAACTAACATTTGTCAAAACCTCTTAACCTCTCGGGCACGGAGCTGTTTAGTTGATCCTACTTAAAAAATATATGCCTATCCAATTTTTTGAAGAAAATACCTAAAACATCGTTACCTTAAAGTATATCTATTCAATACAAACTCACACATTTGTTATATATTTATTAACACTTCGTTATTTTAAAACAACAATATCTATTTTATTTTTAAGTAATCCCCTATTAGTATTTTATTTTCATTCTCATTACTCTAATGTTTATTTTAAAAGACAAGCTGCATGTTTATCTAAGTATTCCCATCATTATATCTGCCACCAATTATTAACCAACCTTATTTACAACGATTCAATCAAAGTGTTTTTATTAAACCCCTATCGAGAATAATTTATACCAGGATATCGTCTTACACTTAGACTAAGTGTAAATAAATAAATATGTCGAAAAATAAGAAAAGTCAAATACTAGCTAAATAAGTATAATATCTATTGAAAGTGTAATTTTTAATGCCTTTTAACATATATAATTATAAACAAAAAAAATGCTAATTTCAATTAAATTTGACTTGAAGAACAAATTTATGAGATAGATAATAAATTTCGCAGAGATGCGGGTGAGACTTGAGAGTCCCATTTGTCGCTGTCAAAGTACGCCACTGCAATTATCTATGACAAAATGTAAGACTCCAAGTTCTTCTCATGTTTATCCAAAATATTCTAATATGATTATTATCATATGAATATTTACATTTTTAATTAATTCTACCAAAACAAAAAAATAAAAATAAATAAATAAATATATATTAATATAAAAAAGAGCATTCATTCATTATTGAAATCTATTAATTTTATAAATATTAATTAAATTTTGTATTTATTTAATATATAATATTATATTTTTTAGTACGTTGTAGGTAATATATAATTAAATCAGGATTTTAATTAATTTCTACTCACACCATATTTCTATATACATGTTCGGCTGAAAGTTTCATTAGGGAAACGTTCCAAATCGATCGAATAGTCGTCTGTCTGTCCGTCCGTCCATCTCTACTAACTAATTAATTTAATTAAGGTTTGTGTGCAGGTTGACGACGATACACGCAACGTCTCCTATCCCACATCTTATTTCTCTCTCTTCTACTATCATTGGATGACTACTTAAGAGCTGAAAGTACTGGCTATGTGGTACCCGAAGACAAATATCATTATGCCTGGGCAAGGGAACACGCGAGGGTCTGAATCATTCAGTCCATGGATGTGGGGGTCTCATTCGTGGTGGTTAATTGTGCCCCCCTCTTCTACCTCTAACCCCCCAAACAAACGAACGAAAACCACCCTTGTCTTTCTTTCTCGGGGGCATCAAATTTTCAAAAGAAACCCGAGAGAGAGAGAGAGAGATAAACACACCAATACATAAGAAAATAAGTTGTCCCTTATACTTTTGTTATACGAACAGATTATTTGATATCTATTTGATTAATTAAAATTGATCAACAAACAAAATGTTTTTCGCTATCTGTGTTGCCTTAATTTTTCAAATTTCAAATTAAATTAATTAAAATGTAAATTTTTAAAATAAAACAGATTGGTGAAATTTAATTAGAATATATTTTTAATTAAATTAATTAAATTTAATTAAAGGTATTTTTTTTCAGGTAAAACAAAAAAAAAAATAGATTAAAATGTTAGAATTCAATGATTTCTCTCTTCTCCCATTTTTTTTATTTTATTTCTGTCTTTAATTGTTTCGGAGAAAACATATCTCTCTCTCTCTCTCTCTCTCTCTCTCTCTCTCTCTCTCTCTCTCTCTCTCTCTCTCTCTCTCTCTCTCTCCTCTCTCTCACACACACACACAAAATTATCTTCTCTCTTTCTACGCGTTTTAAACTTTCCAGCTTATCTTCGCATTGGGCCAAGTTAATTTCCTATAGGGAATTTGTATTTTAATTTCGATTCAAAAGGGGGTCCCCTTTGGAACTTTTTACGCATTTAAAATTTTTTTTTTCCAATTCTTATGAAATTTTGTATTTATTTCCGAATCTATATTGTGTATAAAATGTCCAAATATGAGATTAAAATTTTGAAAAATAACCATAGTTCAATCAACATTTAAAATGCAAGTTTGAAACTATGGTGCTATGGGAAACTAAATATATCTCGACACAAAAAATCTGGTGTGACCAGCACGGGTAAGTACCGAAGGGTAAGAGAAAGTTGTGTGCTGTGCGCCAGTCACACCAGATTTTTTAATATCATTTAAATAAATGATGATAAGAAAAAGTTTTAAATTTAAATAAAATATATTCTGTATTAACTAAAACTTTAGCATTGTGAAGGAGAAAGAAACAGCTCTTTTTTTCCCTCTGGCAGTACTTCTTAAATTGCAAATGTTTCGATCCCTATACAGAGACCGTCTTCAGTTCATTTCATATATGAAAGTTTGAAGAGGTTGGTAAATATATTGGAGTTCTTTGAGAGGAAAAGAGATTTTTTACGACCTTTGTCCTGAGGATGGGTGACGTAGTCCCGAAACGTTGACATGGGAAATAAATAATTTTGGGCCGAATAAAGTCTATTTTCCCCACCTTCCTGTTTTCAAAGTTGTTTCCATAACGGAAAAATATTTTTTTTAAATAAAAGCTCTTTAGAGCAAATATATTTTTTAATAACCTAGAGTTTAAAGATGATTAAAAAAAAATTAAAATTATTGAATACTTGTATCAAAATTCCTTTCAAAATCACCTCTAATTCTAATAATAATTGTGGACCCTTCAAACTTAATCTAAATTATCTTAATAATTTTAATTCTTTCATCTAATTATTTAAAGTATAATATAATTATCTATTCAAAAATTAAATCATCAAATTATTCATAATTACTATCTAATTTTTTTTTAACAAACAAATATCTCTTAAAAATGGGCGGATGAAGTGAAAGGGGATGTTGCCTGTCTGTTTGCATGTTGTAGTTAGCTCACAATCGATAAAGCACCCGGTCTGCTTTTGCTAGGCCCAAAGGATGTATCCCCTACTTTAATCTAAATTTTTGACATACTCCAAACAATCACAACCAATAATCAGTAATTGAATGAGAATTAAGAAAAATTCTGAAAAGAAACAATGATAAATGAAATAAAATAATTCTATTATTTATAGTCTTATAATATAATTTTTTTTGTATAGACTAGTTTTAAGTCTTGTTGAAATTTTTCTGACGTTTTTAAGAGGTTCATTATTTTTCTCAGAGAAAATTTTTTTTTTTTTTTAACGTTGTTTTTTGGACTCCTAGAAAGTTGTGCCTGTGTGTGTCATTCATACACAAACAAAAGGAACAAAATTGAAAATTTATAAGTCTATCTTATCCCGGAGGGGCGTGAACAAGGGTTAAATCTTTAATAAACGTTAAAAAAAAAATGATTTTTTTAAAGTAAATGAAAATTTTTATTTTTTTTGCTCGTGTTACGTGTGACTTGTTTTTTCGTTTATCTGAAAACTATTGTGTATCCGACAAAATTTTACTTATAAGTAAAATAATTTCTACCTCCGCAGTGCACGACCAAGGTGAAAGAAATGAAATAATTTCTTTAAAAATTTTGATAAATAAATAAAAGTTGAATATTAAATTATGAGATTCATATTCCAATTTTAATAAAGTGATTATAGAAATGATAAAATTAAAAAAAAAATTTCAAGTATATGTTTGAAATTCAATCAGAAAATTATCCAAATCATTGTTTCAATTTATCTTTATTAAAAATTATATTTTAATATCAAAACTCTATTATATATGAATATTATTTTAATTTATCAATTATAAAATATAAAAGATTATAATTTTGTTTAAAATTTTTACATTCATGTCTGATGGCCATAATATATTTAAATAGCTGTTGAATATATTAATTTCCCAAAATATTATATATTTACATATCAATAGGTTAGTCTGTGTGAGTAATGAGTACCAATAACATGTTGAAAATTGAAATGATTGATTGGTTAGAAACTAAAATAACAGAATTTATCTGGCATTATATTTATTTAAAGATTCATTATACTATTGATCACCCTATAGTAAAAACTATTTTTATCTAAACAGAAGAGTGGATATAGGACTATATGGGTCATATATCCCATCGAGATTAACGGTGAAAGCAAATTAGCGAGGGTAATATTCTCCTGCCGATATTCAAATCCTGACCCCTTTGACCACTTAGAAAGGGGTGAAAACAGAGAGGGATCAAATGACTAAAATCAGGAAGGGATGAGAGTGAATTTTGTCATTATATGTGTTATTCTACAATGTTTTTCTTTTACTCTCTATCTCACTTTGGTATTCGGAAAATGAATGAAAAGCTCTCTATTTTTTTTTTTTTATTCTTTATTCAAAAAAAGTACTTGAAAAGTTTGAAAAATAATTATCCGGATGTATTTCTATATTTTAAGGCACTTCGAAATTTTTCGATTTACTTTTATTCTAGCTCTCACTCACCCAACCCCTCTAATCATGTAGAGACCGTGCCAAGGGCTGGCTTGTTTTTTTTATTCATTACGTCGCATCTTTCTTTAAATTCAATATGTCGACCCCGCATTGGGATATGGAAAAGAAAGAAAATCTTATTCATGCAAGGGGGAGAGGTTCTTTGAAATATTGCACAACAAATAATATATTATTTTTTATTTAAAATAAACGTGAAATTAATTTGGACTGTCTTTTTACTTTCTTACTTACTTTACTGATGCAGTTGTTCAGTTTTTTTCGATTTTCTCAAAATTCGCTCGAAAGATTTTGATTAAAATTGATAAATCAATTATTTTTTAGATGCTCTTTAAAATGTATATTCTCATTTTGTCCTTGAAATTATTTGAAGCATACTTTACTCTTGTGTTTCTTATGAAAGATAGGAGAAATGGTTGCCATGATAACAAAATACCATTTTACAATATGAATTTTAATATATTGGCGGAAACTAAATATATGTCGACTCAAAAAATCTGGTATGAAAAGCACACAACACAACTTTCCTTTACTATAGGTAAGAGAAGGTTGGGTGCTGTCCGACTAGTCACACCTGATTTTTATTAGCGTTTTCATTTATTTTTTATTTTTATTAAATACCTAGACCCAAAAATAAAAAGAAGATACGACTAACAATTCGTGGTTACCTTATATTCTAGTAGCAAAGTTATATATTTTCAGTCAGCTAATATCACAAATTCAATTCGCTTTCACTTAAAAATGACTTTACGATGGCTAGCAGAAGAGGTGGGTGAGCCCTCTTCTCTAGTAGACGAGAAGAGGGTGGAAAAAAAAGAGAAAAAAAAAACGGAAAAGGAGAAGAGGAAGCTTGAACCAAAATAAAAAAAAAAAAAACGTAGAAGAAGAACCGCCGACGCCACTGCGGCGCACAATTTCCTCCCCTAATTAATTAACCGCCCCTCGTGGCGTGACGTCATCGTCCCCTCCTCAGGCGCTAGAGGTGGGGGTGATTGACAAGATCGATACGGCTGATATCTTGCGGGCAAGGGTGAGGGTGGGGATGGGGGTTAGGGGAGGGGGGGGCGACCCTCCCTCTCCTTCCGATGCCAAAGACTTGAAACCAATCAGTCGAGGCTCTTCGGTTCTGCTCTCTTTAACCGTTTAACTAAGGATAGACATTTTATGGGCAAAAATTTTGAAACTTATCGGCTAAAAGAAGAAGCTAAGATAAATCTAATTTTTCTATCTATAAGATTGCCTATGAAAAAAAAAATGGAATAAATAATAAAAAAAAAATATCAAAGCACAAAGGATTTTTCTTTTAATAAATAAATATTCTATGTAGAATATAAAAATTGATGAGTTTTTAAATTAAAATAATTTTTAAAAGACTGGATAAATGGGTCAAAAAATAGGATTGCAAAAAAAAAAAATGGTTTAACTAAAATTAATTTAAAATTTAGAAACCAATTGATTTCAATGACTAAGTAGACTGTTACCTTCAAATTTATAATTATAGGGAGTTAATTTTTATATTGATTTTTCTAAAGGCTATTATTATGTCTGGAACTAAGAAGGGAACATTTTCAATGCCAAGAGGGACATTTCAAAAATGCTTTTACATTTAATTGTTCTATTAAGAAAGTTGGAGTTGATAGTTTTTTGATATATCGGGTTTAATTTATCCAGTATAGTGTTTATAATACTATAAAACAGTAAAAAAAAATTTTCAAGTACCCCCTCATCGGTTGTTATACTGGCAAAGACCCCTTAAATTAATAAATTTGGTTCGGACCCAGGGCTGTATTTCTAAATAAGATTTCTAGATAAGATGTATTTCTAAATAGGCTAAGAAGGCTGCAGCCTAGAGCGGCAACAAATTCAAGGGCGCAGGCAGATTGGCAATTTATACAAAAGTTGAAATGAAGTATTTCACACGTTATTAATATTTCCCGTACGAATTTAAGAATACATATATTGTATAAAATATTGTTTAAATGTTGGGTTGCGAGGATGCAGCCAAAGAGGTTTTGGACCAATGAAAATACCAATTCCCATTAAGAGACGTTTAGACGAAAATTTTATTTTGCCATCCTCACACGTTCAAGAATTTTCATTATTATATTTAATATGAACATGTGCCATTTGGCTAAGACGGTTTTTTAAAAATTCAATTTTGAGGGCAATGGCTCAGAGAGTTTCGAAGTAAATGATTTACATACTTCTGTTCTTTACATTTCAGTTTCTTTCCTTCTATATTTTCAACAGGCGTCAGACCCTGCCCCGGGCCGGCCTGTTCTATTCCTTCTCGGTTGCAAAATCGCATGAATGAATGCAAAGTAAGGACCTCCGACCCCGCACCGTGGGATTAAGACAAATAAAGAAAAAGAAGATTACAAAATATACTCATAGAAATAATATAACAAAATTTCAATGGCCAAATTCGGGCGTTTCAAAAAAAAAAAAATGATCTTTATTGATCTCAAAAATTTCCCCAGGTCGGTCTATTTAAATCTGCCACTGAGAGGTAATAGTGAAACAATGTCAGGTGACCGAAACGGCTCAAATAAAATCTTTTTTAAGAGTTCTTTGATATAACAAGGCGTTTTGATGGTTAATAGCTCTGCTAAATAAAAAAATAACTATTTCAATAGTTCATCGACCTAATTTTTTTTTTAAATCGGGGTGCATAACCAGAAGATGTTCGTTTACATACAAATAAATACCCTTTGTTAAGTATGCAACTGTAAATTTCAAGCCTCGTCTAAAATTATTTCTTATAATTAAAAATAGAGATAAGGTTATTTGTACCTTACCTGTCTATTAAAAAGAAATGTTTTATTGATATTCTAATAATTCAAAATATTATCATTTATTTTATATTTTTTTTTATATGTCAAAAAAGGTCATTTTAATAAGACATTATTTGAATGATATATTTTTAATTAATCTTATTTATTATTCATTTCCGAAATAAAAAACTAATTTTTCTTACTTTGTCCTAATATTTTGCTGTTTATTTTTTATAGATATTTTTTTTTTTAATTGTTTTTTTTTCTTTTTCTACTCTAACTCCATTTACTGGTTAAATCATTTTTCATGTTCAAATGGTCATTAATTTCGAATTGTACTTCCTCTTTTTTTTCCGAAAATTATTAAAGTAAATTTAATATCTTAACAATAAAAATTTTTTGTTTCTCGACAACAGTAATAGTAATAAGTAGAGGTGCTAAGCTAAGCTAATATGTTTTTTTTTTTTTTTTTTTTTTTGAAAAGGGTGAGGAATGACGATCCTGAATAAAATATTTTTTCAGAAAGCAGTCAGATCCGTCCGAATGCAAATTTTTATAAAAATTACTCAGAGATCTATAGACCTATGTGTAATTAAAAACAATAATAATTTTATTTTATAAATAATCAACTCTCTCTTATCAAAATTATTCATGTTTATTATCGTAAATGTTCGCACTTTTAACCTCAAAATTTTTCGCAAAAGATTTTATGGCTTGGTCTGAGGAGCAAATTGGGGAAAACTGCAATGTAAATATAGGTGAGATAACTTGTGACATTGAAATTTTTATAAAACTAGTAAAAAAAAAAAAATTTATAACTGTCAATATCTCAACAATTTTTTTTTTTTATTTTCAAATTTTATTATCAATTCACTGGTCTATAAACACAAGTTAACCATAAAAAAAGGGTTTATTCTCTGTATGAAATCAGAAAAAAAGTCTTTTTAAACATATAATAATAATATAAAATGAAATAATTTATTAATGATGCAGGAGGTTATCAACATCATAATTTTTGTGAGAATCTTAAATATCTCCACTTTATTTATTATGTACGCAAAAAGTTAGGATTTAAGTATAGTATTATTAAGTAATACTGAGATAATAAAAACATACCTATGCATGAATGAATCTTTAACAAGCTAATAATCTTTTGAGAAAAAAAGATAAGTTAACTTAGAATCTTGAGAGAAAAATTGTAACATATTATATTCGAGTCAATAATAGGCCTACTAGAAACTGGATCGTCAAAAACTTAATCACTCAGGGCCGGAACTACGAGATTTTTTAGGGGGGGGGGGCAAAATTTAATTAGCCGCCCCTTCCTTAAAATTTTCTATGCAAAATTTATATCATTTTACCTTTTTTTTTTTTTTTAGTAAATCTTTCTTTAATTGCCGCCCCCTGATATCTGCCGTCCGGGGCAAATGCACCTACTGCTACCCCCCCCCCCCCCTAGATCCGGCCCTGTAATCACTATTTTATTACTAGTCGCGTCACACGCCTTAAGTCATCTCCGAGTCTATCTAAAGGGCCCTCTCTACACACGGGCGGACCTGACAAGTTGGATCCGACCGGTCAGGGGGGGCTCCCTACACACGCACCAACCGATCAATCAGTCTTTTTTTTTTTTTATTAAAAAAACATTCACACTTTTTTCTCATTCACACTCACATTCACACAGTCTTTTCGGCAACTTAGGCCATTTAAGACTTTAAACGATATCCGTTAATGATTATTATTAGGGTCCGACCGAAACAAGATTTTCAGCCGAAACCGAAACCGAATATTCGGCCTCAACCCTAGTTTCGGCCGAAACCGTAACCGAAACTTGTATTTCCTATAAAAAATTTTTTCATTTTACCTTTTTTTTCCCCTCCTGTGAAAATCATTTTACCTTTTTATTAGGGGGACTAAATTTTTTTCTCCCTCAAGTGCAAATCATTTGACCTTTTTTTGCATGCGAGTCTCATCCCATCTTTTCAGACTCAGGTTTCGGCCGGCCGAAAGTTTCGGCTACTTTTTGGCCGAAACCGAAACTATGGCCGAAACCGTTTTTTTTGGCCAAACCGGCCCAAACCCAAACCCAAACACCATTTTTTCTTTGTTTTCCTAATTTTATTTTTTTTGGGGACCAAGTTTTTTTATTTAAATCAATTTGTATCCAAATCAAACACTCTTTAAAAATCCAATAAAATGTTAAAAAGTAGTTTAAAATATATCTCTATTTAAAAAAATATCAAAAAATAAGATTTCCAGTGGTTCTGTCTTCCACTTCTTATAAATTTATAATAATTCATTAAAAAATAATTTCTCGGGTCCCTCTTGCAATAATTCGGTTCCTAGGTGTCCCACAGACACCTGCACTCTCTCCAATAATCAATTAGCTCCTTAATTACTGATCTTTCAGCTTCCGTAACAGAGGCCATAGTGGGAAATTAATGGCAAGCCTTCGGCTAGCAAAGGCATCAAAATTATTCTTGCTCACTGTTTAGATATTTTGTTCTTAATAATACGAATCTTTTTTTCTTTTCTCTTGATAATTTAAAGTCCCGACAATTCGAATTTTCCTGGTAGTCTCTTGGATTTTGAATTATCGAGAATCGACGGTATTATAAAAAGATGAAATTCAATATAATTTTTAAATATTTTTAATATGTACGAACTAGGGTCCGACCAAACAGATTTTCAGCCGAAACCGAATATTCGGCCTCAACCTTAGTTTCGGCCGAAACCGTAACCGAAACCGAAACTTGTATTTCCTATAAAAATTTTTTTCATTTTATCTTTTTTTTTTTTTTTTGAATTTTTTTCCCTTCGGTGAAAATCATTTTACCTTTACCTTTTTTTAGGGAGACTAAATTTTTTCTCCCTCAAATTATTTACCTTTTTTTTTTTTTTTGCATGCGAGTCTCATCCCATTTTTTCAGACTCTGGTTTTCTAGTTTCGGCCGGCCGAAAGGTTCGGCTACTTTTTGGCCGAAACCGAAACTACGGCCGAAACCATGATTTTTGGCCGAAACTGGCCGAAACCGTAACCGAAACCGAATATTCGGTCGGTTCCTACTACGAACCATGTGATTTAAAATTTTTCATCATTATCTAATTAATCTACTTTGGTATCTTTAAGAAAAAAGAAAAATTAAAAAAAATTTATTTTTCTAGATATAGATAAGGTTATTTCTTACAGCTTTTCTATCTCTACTCTTGATTAGCTTGCTATATAATACATAGGTTAATGTATAGTATACACAGTATATAGATATATAAATTTACCATCTCGATGGAAGCAGGCTTTGCAGAATAAAAAAAATAATACTTGTATATGCCTAGGGAGGTGTTGGTGTGATAGGGAACACCCCAATCTCACCCCCATTTACGGGGCTCTCTTTCCCTCGAAATCGATATCACATACACGCTTATATGTCAAACTCAACCCCTCTACTTTTCGCTACCCATTTTCCAACACAATTCAGGAGACGAGAGAGAGAATATGAACTGTCAAACAAACGAATTTTTTTTTTTTAACTTTGACATTTTTTAGTCCTTAGTATGGACTTTACAAATATGGGATGGAAATATGGAATCCCCTCTCGTTTTCTCTCGATGTAGGATATATGTGATTCATAGGCAGGCTTGGTCCATTAGAGTGCATTTTGCAGTCGCAGTTCCGAGCTTACTAATGGCATGTCCGAAACATTTATCATTTATATATATGTATATATATATATGCATGTATATATAGTCTTTTAATTGGCTATTAATATGTAAGCTTTTTAGTTATTTTCTCTCTTGGTTTATATTCAGTGTAATCCAAGAAATAAATAAAATTATAAATTAGAATTTTAAAATTTTTTATTAATTAATAAACAAAATTTTTGATTTATATTTTATTTTAACTCTTTGTTGGATAACATACTCTATATAGGCTAATATAACCTACTGCTTAGTAGGTGTTAAAGAATGTTAGGTTCGCTTAAGTAAAGTAATGCCAATGAACCTTAAACTCGGTCTAATAAAATAACCAATTGCTATAGAAATATTACCTAAACAAAATTAAAAAAATTATCTATAAAGGTGGGCGTCTCGGGGTGTTAATTTTGGGAGATTCCAGCGGCCACAATTTTGAAGCCATCGACCTCAAATTTTTTTTAAATAAAAGCTATTTAAAATATCTACAACTTATAGAAGCCCTTTTTTTATTTTTCGAAAAAATATTTTTTTTTTAGATTAATCGCATTAAATAAAAGATCTTTTAAAAAAATGAGCACTATATCTTATAGATAATTAAATTAGTAATCATTGTGTTAAAAAATAATTAATTTTTTACTCTTAATTAATTAGCTGGAATCTTTCAAATGAAATGAAATAAATCCCTTGTATCCCTATGGCAAAAACTAATGCCATCTCTTGCCGCCTAGAGTAACTCGGTAGTGAATCGTCTTCTAACGGCTTTTCGAGACGCGCACCTTAAAATGAAATATAGATGATAATATTATTTTTTAAAAAGAGTGCAGACGTGAATTCTAATCTAAATTTAGTATTCTAATTGAATTCAATATAAGAAAAGGAGAAGACGCGTGACTTAAATTCCTCAATTATGAATGTTAATTAAAATCATTAAAAGAACATTAATTTTTAATTGAAGATCAAATTAAAGAGACGAGGGCGGCCCCCTTAATAGAAATGAAATTCCTTTATCATGAATCTATAAGAAGAGGGAATGGAATTAAGAAAGGAGTAGGGGGACTTATCCCCTTTAACTAATTATCAATGCTAATAGCCTACCTTCCTCTGGACATAAGCACCCCTCTAAATTCGAAATTCGAAATGGAATGTCGAGGTTGAATAAAAATGAATCTGGACGTCCGTCATGTCACTCACCTCCTGAAACAAAAAAAAAAAAGTAAAAAAAAAAAACAATGCATAAAATATCAAGTTTTATGAAATTGACACTTTACTGGAAAATATTTACTTTTATAATTAGGAAAGATAGAATATTGACAGATGAAAATCAAGAGGGATATTTTTAAAAATTGTCTTTTTTTTCTTTTTAAAAATAATTTATATAAATTGGTCGATATTTTAATTTTTTTAAAAGCATTTATATTAAAAATAAAATCTAGTAGCGAATAAAAAGAGATGATTTAATCCGTAATTTTAATATCCGCAAGAATTACGTCCCTCTATTTTCATTAATTTATGAATAGATAATGTATACAAGAAGTAATCCTTATCTCTAGACGGGGTCGGTAAATTCAATTTTAAATAGAGATAAACAAGCCGTCCGTTGCACAGCCTGAAGCTTGATTAGGGAAAGGCGAAAGCAGACATGGAAGAGAGAAACGGTCAGTCTTTGCTCAAGTAACTCGTGCTCACAAGATATAAAACCCTGAGTGACCTCAATGTACTAATACATGTATCTACAAGTTTCGTTCAAATTTTGAAATGAAATTAATAAAAAAGTTGATTAATTTGAGATTAAATTTATAAAAAAGGCTATGGTATCTATTTTTCAAAAGGGATGGTTTATGACCTGTTAAAAAAGATCCAACACAACACAAACTCAGTTAAGTTCACACAGATACTGCATATTTAGTGGTGAGTCAATTGGGCTGCCTAACTAGTAGGCGCCTTTCAAAGGTGCAAATCTTTATGGTCGCCATGGTATGCAGGGGCGTAAATAACACCACCGCAGACCCCGAAATGCGGGGGGAGGGGGAGGGCGCAGCAGGTCAAGGAGCGCAGAGACGCGCGAGACCTAGGCGAATAAAACAATATATAAAAGAATTTAAAAATTGTAGTAAATATATTATCAACAAAATAAATTTTACAATTCATTAGGATATCTTAATAAAATTGTTTCATATTGCTCAGGGGCTAACGTGTGGGTTCGTGGATGGCGACCACGAGCTGCCCTAGCTGGGACTGGCTGGACTTGGTTCTTTGCATGTCAGTCTCTTTCCTTCTATATTTTCAACAGGCGTCAGACCGTGCGACGGGTCAGCCTGTTCTATTCCTTCCAGGTCGCAAAAACCCTCCCCGCCGACCCCGCACCGCGGGGATAAGAAAGGAGAAGAAGAAGAATAAAACTGTTTCATAAATAACACTATTCAACAGTGAATTTTTTTCTGGGGTAGTATGAGCTATTCTTGAGTATATCGGTAGCATTGATTCCAAAAATGCTATCAGTTTTGCCCCATCATAGTTTTAGAGATATAGAGAAAAATAAATTTTAATAGAACATTTGCTCTAAAGAGGCTCTAATTTTGAATTTTCAAGATTTTTTTTAAGGCGTCACAATATACAGATAGTTAAAATACATAGAAATATTCCAGTTTCGGTACAATCTGAGGTGATTTAGTGGTGCAAAACACGGCTGAAAGCTGAAACCTGACTTGGAAATATATCTTGTTCATAATTTACCCGTATTCTTGTACCTAGGGGGGGGGGAGAGGTGCCAATCAATGTAGTTACTTACGCCTCCGATGGTATATGAACACGATAACTTTAAACAAATGATCAGAAAACCAAAACTGTACTGGTAAAAATCATCTTACATATAGAACTCTTTTTTATATTTTATATAAAAAGTAAAAATTAATTTTTAGAATAAAGATAAAAATAAAATAATCGCTTTTTAAATATTTACTTAGTATAAATAATATACATCGTGTATTTTAAATAAAAAAAAATATATTATAGACTTATAAGAGATTTTCACTTTGATCTTTTAAGAAATTCATTAATTTTTTCCTTTATTCATCGCCTATGGTAATAATAATAATGTAATAAATTTAACAAAAGAAAATTAAATAGACAATAGCAAATTGTTTTAATAAATAAAATAAAACTTTCTTGATGAATCATCTTTGTAAATAATAAGTGAATATTGTCATCGTCAGTGAAATTTTTTCCTTGTTGCTTGAAATCAATTAACGTTTTTTTTTTCTTAAATCTTAAGAAGTATCTCATTAATTGAATAAATCAAGGTATGTAATCACGAATTTTTTCTACAATGAGATTTTAATAGTTCTTCGTAAATCATGTTAAAATATTCTCTTATTTTCACTAAATTTCTTCCTGGTTTTTATTCGATTTTTTTAGTGAGACAAAGTCGGCATAAAAATAAAATTTTTTAAAGTAAAATATTAAAATCAATAATTGTGAAATGAATAATTAAGAATTCATATATTAATACCCTAAATTATTCTAAATTAGAAAAGTAAATAGAAATTTATTCATTCATAAAGATTACGAAAATTTGTTGGAATCGTTAATTTTAATTTGAAAAAAAAAAAAAATCTTGGATATTTCATTTCTATTAATAAAATGATGGTTTACATTGAGTTTAATAAAATGATTGTCGATGTTTGATCGGAGATACCATCCGGGAGATTGGCAAATGATAAGGTGATCGCTACCGATAATTATGCTGCCCTCTAGGAAATATCCAATAAAACCAGGTGGACATATGAACCTCTATAATATATATTCGGATATGATCCTAATCGAAATGGAACCTACCGATTCTGTGGGTTTGAATTACATAAATTGAAATACTCTCAGTTAACATGATTAAAACTCAAATGATTATAATCTCACTAAAATCGATGCATGCGAAATTTTAAAATTCCTTTTGCATTCATTAAAATACAAAAAGAAAATTATTTTGGGTGAGTTTAAAATAAGAGTTTAATGTTCCAGCTCGGTTTTCACTGCGTAGGAAATGAAGTAATTGCGTCTTAATAGAATGTCTATTGTGTATACAGTATTTTAGAAGAATAATAGAAATGGGAAAAATATTAATAGAGAAATTATTATGAAATTTAATAATGTGAAGAAAATTTAAAATAATAGGGTGGAATAGGAATAGACCACCTAGTTCTGATCTCAATTTTATAAGATAAAAGTTAAAAAATCTGGTGTGACTGGACGAACTTTCTCTTATCCTCGAAACTTGAGTTCATAGCTTGTCCCACCAGATTTTTTATGTCGACATACATATATTTAGTTTCTGCCATATTAGAATTCAAGATGTAAAATTTATAAAATAAAAAAAAAAATATTTTTGACGGACCTGATAATAGGTAGCCATAAAGGTTTCTCGATTTCTCTAATGAGGAAGCAGCTTGTAGTATTTCAAATTGTAGTAATTAATGTGCTAGAGCCGATGTTTCGGTCACATATAGTACCATTCTCAGAGCCAAACCATTGTCAACATATTGATTCTCCAGTAGTCATATTGGCAAAAGACATTCTTAATTTAATAAATCCAATGACCAAATTAGATAGAGTGTATATGTATTATAATACTCTGGACAGAGAGAGAGTGATTTATATTTTGTTGTAACTATTTCTTCTATCTTCCCATTGAAATACAAGAGTAAAGTTTACTTAAAACATTTTGAGAGCAAAATGAGAATATACATACATCTTTAAAGAGCATCTAAAAATTTTAATCAAATATATAGTCTATATATTGAGAAAATCAAAAATAAAAAATTAAAATGTAAATCAGAAAAGGTTTTGGTCGATTTTATTTAAAAGGTTATTTCCCCGCCTAACTTAAATATAAAATTTCAACCTTCTAGCTTTTCTTAAACTGATATTTTTTCACAAACACACAGACAGACAGTGGGATCCTCAAAACGTGTAATTCCATCGAAACCTCGACATAGAATTTTTGACATGAATCAAATACTTTCTCTTTCTGCAAATTAATAGGCTACATATAAGAGAAAATAAAAATGCCCTCTCTAGCTCGTGGTTACCAATCCATATACTCTCAATGCAAGCAATAACAATATCGTTCATGGCCTATATATTAAATTAATAATAATAATAATATAGTTCAAATTACTTGTATGTCGAAAGTCAAAAATAAGTTATAATTGGTCACGAGAGCCTTATCTTCATCTTTCAAATTCATTGAATTATTGTTACATTTACTCTATTTATTAAACATTAAATATGAATACAATTTTTTTTTTTAGTTCAAATATCCAAAATAATATTTTATAATTCAATTAGATTCAATAATATGAGTTTTTCAATATAAAATTTAATTCGTTGTTCGAGGAGTGCAGGTCAAATGCCACCCACCTCTTTTCCTTTATGATGATTTTAAATAAAGAACAAAAAAATGAAAAAATCTACCCTCTCTTTCTTCTTGACTTTCTCTTATCTTATATATGTAATATATATTGAGAGAGAATGTAGTGAATTTATGTCAAAAATTCGATGTCGAGATTTTTTATATATTAAATTTGAGTTGGATATAATTACAGTTCTTGCTAAGAAAAATTTTTTTTTAACTTAGATTTCATTTCAACATCGATGATCGACCTTTTTGTGAAATAAAACTATATCAGTAGATACTATTGTAGTTTCATATTTTATTAGTAATCTCATTTCACGTATACATTTAATTAGATTTGCATGAGAAAAACTATTAATCCTATAGAGAGAAATTTACACTCAAATTAATTTAATAGTTATTAGATTTCAAAATAAAGTTATATTAATGCATATCTTTTTTTACTTTCTCTTACCTATGTATATATGTAATATATATATAGAGAGAAAGTATTGGTTTCATGTCAAAAATTCGTTGTCGAGATTTTGATGGATCTTCACGTTTTGAGGTCCCCTGAATCCAAAAAAGTGGTTTTCGCGACATGGTCTGTCTGTCTGTGTGTCTGTCTGTCTGTCTGTGTGTGTGTGTGTGTGTGTGTTCAATTTTAAGCATGAAGGAATTGAGCTATGAGGCTGAAATTTTATATTTAAGTTAAACACCCCCCGGGACCGACAAAATAAGCTTTTAATCAAAACCGGCCAAAGAGTACTAGTACTTTACTGATGTACTTTTTCAGTTTTTTTCGATTTTCTCAAAATTCGCTCTAACGATTTTGATTAAAATTCAAAAATCAATTATTTTTTAGATGCTCTTTCAAATGTATATTCTCGTTTTGCCCTCAAAATTGTTTGAAGCACACTTTACTCTTGTGCTTCATAGGAAAGATAGGAGAAATGGTTGCCATGGTAACAAAATATAAATATTTTCCCATACTTATAAATTTTACACCTGAATTCAAATATTTCCTACTGCCGGGAACTAAATACATGTCGACACAAAAAATCTGGTGTGACAAGCACAGTACACAACTTTTGATTACCGAAGGTAAGAGAAAGTTGTGTGCTGTGCGCCAGTCACACCAGATTTTTTTTTTGTAATAAAATTTTATATTTTTAATAAAAGAGATTAGTGTCTCAATTTTTTGTAAAAAATACAGTGTATATTATTGAAATTCCTGATTAAATGATATTAATTTCTAAATAACATTTTTACTTTCTCTTACCTCTATATATATATGTTAATATATATAGAGAGAGAAAGTATTGGATTCATGTCAAAAATTCGATGTCGAGATTTTGATGGATCTCCACGTTTTGAGGTCCCCTGAATCCAAAAAAGTGGTTTTCGCGACATGGTCTGTCTGTCTGTGTGTGTGTGTGTCTGTGTTCAATTTTAAGCATGAAGGAATTGAGCTAGGAGGTTGAAATTTTATATTTAAGTTAAATACCCCCCGGGACCGGAAAAATAAGCTTTTAATCAAAATCGGCCAAAGAGTACTAGTACTTTACTGATGTACTTTTTCAGTTTTTTTCGATTTTCTCAAAATTCGCTCTAACGATTTTGATTAAAATTCAAAAATCAATTATTTTTTAGATGCTCTTTCAAATGTATATTCTCGTTTTGCCCTCATAATTGTTTGAAGCACACTTCACTCTTGTGCTTCATAGGAAAGATAGGGGAAATGGTTGCCATGGTTACAAAATATAAATATTTTCCCATACTTATAAATTTTACATCTGAATTCCTTACTGCCGGGAACTAAATACATGTTGACACAAAAAATCTGGTGTGACAAGCACAGTACACAACTTTCGATTACCGAAGGTAAGAGAAAGTTGTGTGCTTTGCGCCAGTCACACCAGATTTTTTTTTGTATTTGTTTGATAACAAAAAAATTAATTTCGATAATTTTTTAATAAGTCATTAAAAAAATTATAGGTCGATGTCCCAATAATCTCTTATGAATTTAATTCATTAAAAAAAAAACCGCATTGAAAAATTCCTTATAATAGTCTAGTTTTTTATAAAGTACGTTTAGACGTCGCTCCCGAACCCCCGTAAGTAATGATTGAAAATTCATATTTTTTTTTTTTTTTAGAGTGAACTTAACATTAATTATTTTAATATAATTTTATATTTTATTTAAAAGATTTCGTTAAAGTTAAATAAACAGAGGTAAATAGACTTTTCAGCAGCTCAATTAATTAATCCCTTGGGCGAATAAGTTTGTTCCCATTTCTCTTCTGAAATCCTCAGTTCTTTTCCCCAATGCGACAAACGTAAAGACCGGCTGATCCTACCTGATGCACTGATCCAGGTCTCCGCTCCGCTATGGACTCCACCTCCCATACCACCCTGGATATCGAGAGATAGATAGTGACAGGGGGACACAGGGTGGTAGAGTGGCAGATACCTCTCTCACCCCCTTGCCAAGGGCGCGAGGCAATTAATTGTCACGCTGTCGTCCCCCAATTGTATTAGATCGCTGGATTCAAAATAGATTGGAGAGAGAGAGAGAAAAAATCACCGGAGGAAAGACGTCTGCTGACATTTAGATGGACGGTCCAACTCAAAGCAAAAGAAAAAAAAATTAATTTAATTATTAAAATAAAACAAAATTGATCCATTAGATGACACATCAAGTTTCATTTATTAAGAATATTTTCATTAGAATTTATCAATAGTCTATTTTTTTTTAATCTTATATTCCATTTCATCAATAATGACTCATTATTTAAATAGGAATATTGAATATTGAGTAACTAAATGGGTGGCCCACCAGAGGAAGGCTGCATTGCTAGTATAGGCAAATAATAATTTCTGTAAATGAATTGGAATTTATATTTTAATTTAAGTTAATATGGGAAATAAAAAAAATCTTAACCAGAGGTATCCAAAGTGTACTTCGAAAGTCACATTGACAGAGTATTTTATTTAGCTGTGAGATAATACAGTTTCGTAGCAAGGGCGGATACAAGGGGGGGGGGGGTAAAGGGGGTAATTACCCTCCTGAGATTTGAAAAAAATACTTTTTTTTCGAAAAAAAAAATTTATTTTTAATGTAAAATTTTAAAAATTAATACTTAAAAATTTGTTTTGCATTTATATTCTGGCAAACAAGTACAGAATACGACTTTAAATTATCGAAATTAAGAAAAAATAGTGTGCTGTGCGACTAGTCACACCAGATTACCCCCAGAGAAACACTTCTGGATCCGCCCTTGTTTCGTAGCCAGGATTTCTGTTTGGGGGAGGGGGAAGCCAAAATTTCAATTTTTACCATCATAGTTTTTTTTATTTCCCGGCTGCAGAGCCGATGCCTACTGGGGGACTAGTTGAATCAACTAGTTGCCTCAAATCCGCCCCGTGTGAAACCAGCCTAATTGGACCCTGTTATGCAATGGTGTGTCAAAGACCAAAAAATTCAAAATTGAGTTAAGCACGGAATTTTGTTCCAAATGCTTTAATTAATAGTATTTTTTATGAAATATGTCCTAAAAAAAATTATATTTAATGTTACTTGCACAATTAAATTGACAACAAAAATTATATATAATCCAAAGAAAACAAAAAACTTTATTGTTGATTTTCTCAAAACTCGATGTTTGGTCTTTGACACACCATTGCATAACAGGGTCCAATTAATGTTGGAATATCCAGACTTAGCTCGAGTAACTCATCATGTAACCATAAGATGACTGAAATTTTAACTAATTTTATTCAAATATATTCCTTTTTTTTGTCCTCTTATACACTTAAAAAATAAAGTTCGAACCTTGTCAGTAATTTAATTATCGGACAAAATTTCAAAACCGAACAAAGAGAGGAAGACAATTTTATACAAGTAACTAATTTGTGAAAAAAACTATTATTATTTGAAGATAAGAGAGTTGAATTTGTAAAAGTTTTGTTTAATAGACAAATAGAGAGAGAAAGAGGGAGAAATATAATCTGATATTGGAGTGATGATGAATGTAAGCTGTATTTCCACTTGATGAGAGAATTTCTCTCTCTCTCGTTTTTTTTCCCTCTCTACTGCCGCTCCATATCACGCGAATAATATTATTCTAGCTTTAATATTTGCGTTCTACTTTAATGGTCACTCATACATGGAAAACTGGAAAAAAGCACTAAAAATCATCGATATGCTTAAATTAGGTCAAAAGAATGGTGGATCATATAAAATTGGGACAATTTGGCCACCGTTCTATGTTATTATTATTACTAGAGTTGTTGAAAAAGAAAAATTAAAAAGAAAAAAAAATATTTATATTAAAAAATTTTTTTTATATTTTTACCAATCAGATTTTATCTCTGGATATGAAAATATAAAAGTGCTTTCAATTTTTGTTGGCAAAGATATATACTAGTATAGTATATTTTATTATTCAACATGTAATATTTGATGAATTCAACTTTTTATTAGTGAAGAATTATTAAATAAAATATTTAAAAAAAAAAAAAAAAAAAAATATTAACAATATTTTTGGGAAAAAGGATTGAAAATTTTTGAGAACAAGATTTTAATTTATTATAAATTTCGATAAAAGCATTGAATGATTTTTTTTTTTTAAATATTAATAGAAATTGAAATATATTTCCCAAAATAATAAATGTTATTTAAAATGATTAATTAATAATAGATCAAAACCAACTCAAATTTAGCTATATGGAGAAATAATTAGGATATTAAAGATTTAAATTCAGTATTTTCTATAACTATAGAGTATATTTTATTCATCAAAATATAAATGGATTCTTTTGACATGTGAATTTTTTTATGCGATGCAACTTTCAATGTGATTTTCTGAAGCCTGCAGGCTTGGTGAAAAAAAAAGAGGAGAAAGGGTGAATGAGACTAGGGGCTGAGGGGGAACGAGTTGCTCAAAAGCCGCTTTAGAGTGTTTTATTAATTAAAAGTGTATTTAGTAAAAGCGCTTTTAGTTACAATCAGCCTAATTGAAAATTCCCGAGGCCTGACCTTGTGTTGCCAAACGAAGCGAAAGCAAAGAGGGGGGTGGAGGCACAAAGGGGCGAAACCCACCCCCTCAATCACATACACGGGTGGAATTATTAAGGACCAGTCTTAATTCTAGAAAATAATTTTTGTTTCTAAAATGAGAGAGAATTAATATAATACCTCTGGATGTATTATTATACTCCCAAAGGATATTTTTGTAAATTACTTGTAAAAAGTTTTTAAACATAAATATAAGAAGATAAAAGCAATTAAGATATTTTTTAATAAGATGAATAAATAAATCTTGATTCTTTATTTAAAAAAAAAAAATGTCCGAGACAAATAAAATGAATATTTTTATTTTTGCCGATAAATAAAAATAAGTAAAGGAAATAGAAAATTAATAATCTTGCTTCAACAGCCTTCTCCCCCTTGGCTATCCATCCAGGGGTAGAAAGCTGCTTGACATTACTTATTACCATCTTGATTATCCTTGACAAGCCCGCCAGTATAATACTATTAATATTTATTTATATTCAAAGCTAAGGACTGTCTAGATAAATCATTTGTGTTTTAATAAGGGAGCGTACAAGTTTAACGTAACGCAATTTTTGAAGATTTTTGACCCCCCCTCCCCCCATGTAACGCGTCGTAACATTTTTCTGGCCCCCTCCACCTAGACGTTACGTAACGCTCAAGTGGCCATTTTTATCTAAAAGTCACAATTATGTTGCGCAAAGTACCGGAAAATCGCTAAAATACCAGTTACGTAACGCGTTGTTCACCCCCCCCTCCCCCCTTGTAACCCATGGTAACGTTTTACGAGACCCCCCCCCCAAATTGCGTTACGTAATACTTGTACGCTCCCTAATTTGTTTTATAGAAAAAATTGATAATGATTGGAGAGATGAGAGAGGGTAGGGTGTAGAATAAAGAAAAAGATTTTCTACTCTCTAGGAAAAAAAAGGTGCCTAAAATAAAACTTTTCAGCAGAATGAGCGACGTTTAGTCGGCGAAACTTCGTAAAGGTGTGAATAAAAATTTTTTATAATCTGAATTGTCTCAATTCCTTAATAAATAGTAGGGTTTCGGTACAATTTTTTTTTTTATTTACACCTATGCGACGTTTCGCGGACAGAATGAGAGAGATTATTTTAGAGATTTAAATTCATCAGATTACGGCTTTAATCCATATATCTAATTTGAAATAAGTTCAGTAATATTTTTTTTATTTTTTCTAGGCAAGACATTTTTTACTTTCTCTTACCTATGTATATATGTAATATATATATAGAGAGAAAGTATTGGATTCATGTCAAAAATTCGATGTCGAGATTTTGATGGATCTTCACGTTTTGAGGTCCCCTGAATCCAAAAAAGTGGTTTTCGCGACATGGTCTGTCTGTGGGTGGGTGGGTGGGTGGGTGGGTGGGTGGGTGGGTGGGTGGGTGGGTGGGTGGGTGTGTGTGTGTGTGTGTGTTCAATTTTAAGCATGAAGGAATTGAGCTACGAGGTTGAAATTTTATATTTAAGTTAAACACTCCCCGGGACCGGAAAAATAAGCTTTTAATCAAAATCGGCCAAAGAGTACTAGTACTTTACTGATGTACTTTTTCAGTTTTTTTCGATTTTCTCAAAATTTGCTCCAACGATTTTTTTTAAAATTCAAAAATCAATTATTTTTTAGATGCTCTTTAAAATGTATATTCTCATTTTGCGATTGAAATCTTCTGAAGACCACTTTACTCTTGTGTTTCATAGGAAAGATAGGAAAAATGGTTGCCATGGTAACAAAATATAAATATTTTCCCATACTTATAAATTTTACATCTGAATTCATATGTTTCGTACTGTCGGGAACTAAATATATTTCGACACGAAAATCTGGTGTGACAAGCACAGTACACAACTTTCGATTACCGAAGGTAAGAGAAAGTTGTGTGCTGTGCGCCAGTCACACCAGATTTTTTTTTTTTTAATTTGTTTAAGGTCTTTTTTTTGGGAATTTAAACCCCATCCCTATTCATTTCAAATGATTTGTTGGCAATTCAAATGAAACATATTTTTCTCGCTTGGGACGGGAAGCGAACCCGCGACCCCAGACTCAAGAAGCTAATGTCTTCTCTCTGAGCCACGGGCCAAGACATTTTTAACGATACATAATATTAATTTATAACAATATATCAATATATGATCCAACCGTAGGCGTAGCCAGGGGGTTTGGGGCTTCAAATCCCCCCCCCCCCATGGAATCCAAGCCATGACTAGATATTTAAGCTCTATAATACAAATTATTTTTCATATAGGGTAAGAGAAAGTAAAATATAATAATTTACTTTAGAAATGATTTATAAATGGCCTAAAATAATCTTAAATTTTTCAAATGTTTGAAAAAATTTTTTTGAACTCCCCCCTATCAAAAATTTCTGGCTACGCCTATGGATCCAACATTAACTTAAACGACTTGGTATTTAAATGATTTAAATAAGTAATCATCGAAGTGTCTGGGATCTGAACTCCCACCCCTTGGCTTTTAAGGTTATCTATATTGTCACAATCTTTAACCTCTCGGCTAATGTATCCAAATGATTTGTATTCAAATCAAATGAAATAAATTTTTCTCGCTTGGGACGGAAAGCGAACCCGGGACCCCGGCGCGAGAAGCTAGAGTCTTCTCTCTGAGCCACGGGTCAAGGGAATAATTTAAAAAAAAATTATAAATGTGGCTCTTCAGGTCTATTTGTAAACAAATGATTTTTTTTCAAAGATATTCTTTCATTTTTTAATGTAACATGCTAATAAATATTTCTCAATATATTTTGAGCTCCATTTTAACAGCAGATGGGAACATTTATAGCTAAAAGTGTTGCTTTCGTCCAATGAACATTGAACAGGGATGCATTACAAAATGTCGTCACGTGAGAAATTATGAGCCAATAAATCAAAACGCATTCATCGATATTTTCTAATTTCATGATTTGTTCATTAGCTTTTAAAAGGAAAAAAAAATATATGTATGTACTTTATCTATATTAGTTTATAACTCGATTAAAATGAAAAAGTATGGAGAGGGTGTACTCAATTCAATTAAAATAATTTAATATGGGTATTGGCAAAGCTAGTGATGAATTTTTTTTTAAATTTTAAATATATTAATTTACAATACCTATATAAAATTTTGACTTTACTTGTTTTTTGAACTCTATAATATAAAAAATTTCAATTTAAGGAATCCTATATTAAAAAAAAAGATATTAAAATGAATTTTGTTTACGAATATTCTCTTTTCAATCATTAGTGTCAGACCTGATATGTTGTGGTTACTTTTAGGAGTAACTTTCATGGGAATAATACTGAGGTGGGTTCTCGTTTCCTTCTTCAGGAGGATGCATCTCAAATAGAGTTGGATAATTTTTTGCCATGATGTGGATTTGAACTCGACTTGTCTTCAACTCAGGATTATAAGCTTAACTGCTTAATCCCTTCCTCTTAGGGATATTGCTAACCTATAAAAAATAAAGAAATTAAAATAGTGTATTGATAAATTAATTATGAATAAATCTAAATGAATAGTGTGGAAAGTATCAACTATCAGATATTTTTTAATTTGAAAAAAGAATCCAGGATAGAATAATAATTAAGAAAAATTAAAAATTAACTTAAGGTCAATACGGAGAATTGGTTCTTCGAAATGTACAATAAATGGATTGGGATTAATATAATATAGAATTTTTTCGATAGTCGCAAAAGTTCGTTTTTTTTTAAATATCTTGAATTGATCTAGTTTATTTAACAACCTTAACCTTTTCGTTATTCGTTTTCATCAGCCACTAAACACAAAGCAGAAATTAAACCACTATATGTTCAAGTTAAAAAAAAAAAATAAAACGAATGAACACCAGGAAGACCGGAACCTGTGAGGGTGACAAGAGGCTTGCTGTTGAGGGGGTGGAGTGAAAAGGGATCGATATGTTGTGTCGCGTTGGCGATGGCGAGAAGCCGGGCTTAAAAAAACCGAGGGTTGGAGGTGAAGTGGTGGGATCAACACAGCCATATTCATCTGCTAGTATTTTACTTGTAAATAAGATCAGCATACATAATTAGACATAAAGTATGACAAGATAGGCTATAATTCATATGAGGGATTAGAATTATCTACTGAAAATATAATTCATCGAATAATATAGCTAAAACAAAATCTTAGTATGAATAGCATATAAAATTTAATGATTTATTTTGAAATTTAGATTAATTAAAATATAATACTGGCAGGGATAGGCAGTAATGAATTACATGTATTCAATAATTGATTTCAGTAATTGAATTACAGCAAGGAATATGTATTTTGTAATTTGAACCAAAAAAAATCAATGTTATTCGCAAAAAGTAATTAAATTACTGATTTATATTGAATTTGAAATTACAAATTAGAAATTACTTCCAAAATCAGCATTTTAATAGAATTTTAAATAAATGGAAGTAATAATAAATTTTGAATTTTCCAGACAAAAAGTGAGAGTTTGACTTTGTAACCTAGTTTGATGGAATTAATGACCATCTTAAATCTGTTAAAAAAAAAAAAAAAAAAAAAACTTCAAAAACCAAATATAATTATAACCTAATATTTAAGAATACCTAATTTAAGAATTCCAAAAATATTTTATATTGAAAGTTGTGTGCTGTACGTTAAGACACACCAGTTTGTTACCAAGGCAACTATTTCTACTTTAAAGTACAAGAGTAAAGTGTACTTCAAACAATTTTAAAAAGTAAAAATAATTGATTTATGAATTTTTATCAAAATCTCTACAGCGAATTTTGAGCAAATAAAAAAAACTTGAAAAATACATCAGTAAAGTACTAGTATACTTTGGCCGATTTGATTGAAATCCCTCAAGAGACTAGCAGCATGTGTACTTGTGTAGTTTAAGTATAAAATTTGGGAGTTTTTTCGTTTTTGATTAATTCCCATAATTCACATTTTTTGATATTTCATTTGATTTATTGATATAAAATCCTAAATTTTCAGAAGATCAATTCTAGTTAAAAGATCAAAACATTTACCTAAATTTCTCTGAAAGAGATTTTATTGCTTTTAAATGCCTGTTTTATTGCTTTTCTTAAAATTGTAATTAAAAGCGAGGATTCCCTTTTAGAGTGAATTTAAGTTTTTTTCACAATAAATTTAATGAATTTCAAGTGAAATATAAAACAAAATAACTTAAAAACTAGGCAACTCTCGATACCCAAATTTTATACTTAAACTAAGCAAATATGTCGGAAGCCACATGTAGATTTTGATTAAAAATTTGTCAAAGAATTCTAGTAATTTATTGATGTACTTTTTTAGTTTTTTTCGATTTTCTCAAAATTCTCTCTACGATTTTAATTAAATTTCAGAAATCAATTATTTTTAGAGCCTCTTTAAAATGTATATTCTCATTTTTCTATCAAAATTGTTTGAAGCACACTTTACTCTTGTACTCCATAGGAAAGATAGGAGAAATGGTAACAAAATATATTTTTTCCCATGTTTTACAACTAAAGATGTGTGCTGTGCGACCAGTTAATTTTTTAAATCTTATGGTAGGTCTACTCATTCTCAGGAACAAAAATAATGAATTGTGAAGATGGAACATAAAACGTCACTTCTATATTGCTACCAATAAGCTTATATTAAGTTTATTTATACAGATAATATTGACTAACTTCCCGGAGTAAAATTAAACTAATAAAGTATAAGTGTGTTTCATTTGATTTTTGAGATATAATTTTTTTTAATTAGAGTATCTTAGAGCAGAAATGGCTAACATGACATTTGTAAGGACTCTAGGTGGTAGAGACGCCCTCTAATCTCGTAGAGATCTCACTTGATTAATAATCAGAGATTCTTTAATAATTGTTTTGTCCTTTTAATTTCTTAAAATTTTTCTAAAAAATCCGAAAAGTTATTTCAAAGGAAAATTATTAAGCTTAATATTAATATTTTTTTCGAAGACGATCCATCAATCTGGCTTAATAAGATAGCTGCTAGGAGGAAGGGTTTTGAATGATTTGAGTGATTACCCTCCTCCTTCCATTATGAATAAATTTTAAAATATATGAAATATTTTTTTATATTATAATTTTAATAGCTACTATTTATGTGATTACGAGTGAAGAAGGACTGGGACAAAGGAGGTTTGTACTCACACTGGCTACAATCCTGATGACTTACCCGAGCTAAGAAATATATTAATTAAACTTCTTGAACTCGTTTACTTCCCCTAGTGAACTTCAGGTTATGCAACCGGCTTGGTTTAGTCAAAAAAAAGTAAAGCTTTCTTGTTGTTTGTCCTTTAATATCTTAATTCATTAAATAAATATTTACAGTTGAACTGGATTATATTTTTTATAAGAGAAAATTTTAATGAATCCGCCTGAAATTCTCAAGTATACTAATTAAATTTTTGACTGTCATGATTTTTTGATTCTTTTCGTCTCGTTCCACGTTTATATGCATACGACACTGTATTAAGTGGATTTTGTTTTTTATCAAGTCAATTATCAACTGTGTTGAGCGTTTTCTAAAAAAAAAAATCCACAATGGAATAAAAGTTGTTTCTAATAAACTTTTACGTTTATTTCCCTCTTCTTTTTTGCAATTCTTTCTTTTAATCACTTTAAGTAATTTTTTCTAATTAATTTTAATTAAATTCGTAATCTTTTGTATTTTAGGGGAAGAAAAAGTAAAATGAGTGGCAGAGTTAATATAACATTTTTTCTTTCTTTTTTTTCTAATTCTTTTAACTTAATAAAGCCCCCTTCTTTTTTTTTTAACTTTCTTTACATTGACATTTATTATTCACTTTTTCCCTCGTCGCGGAGTCTTCGCTTTGTAATTTCATCATATTAATATCTTAATATCATTTGAGTAACTTTTTTTTTATTTACATTATTTCATAAAGATTTTCTTTTGAAAATTAAAAACCTTAAAAAAAGTTCGTAATCTTTCAAACTAAGCTAAATTAAATGTTTACTTGCTTTGATTATAATAGATACTGAAAAATAATTATTTATAATAATTGGGAGAAACAACACTAATTTAGTTAGTTTACTTTTTAACATTAAGCTTTTTTTTAAATCTAATTCCTTATTGCAATATTTTCCCAAAATTTAAAATACAATAGCTTCTTTTTAAATAAAAAAAAAAAAAATAGAACAAAATATCTACCTTTAACTATCATTAACCACCCATTAAGTAAAAATACTGTAAAATAATATAATCGTGTCAACCAAACTATCTACTAGCTTTTTAACACAATGTTGTTTTTTAAAGAAAAATTTTCTCTCCATTTATAAATGCTAACTAAAAACCATGTGCACTATCAATATCAAATTCCATATTCAGATTATTAAATTTGAAACGTTAAGCTGATTAATTTTGCCATAAATTGATTTTATAATAGATTTAAGTTAAAAATCAAAATCCTGCTATAATTATTGAGCTAAAGTATTAAAATATTATTTTCCGATATTCCTGAAATGGTGCAAAAATATATAACAAAAAATAACAATATTTTCTCTCTATATATTTCATATTGCCTGCTGAGAGGAGGTCTAGTCAATCCAAAAATTTTTTTTAGAGGAAAATTTTAAAAATTTGCTAGATGAGTTTGTATTTAATATCTTAAACGATATATTGACTGACTTATTTAGATTATAGACTATTTGTGCCTTGATTGAAAAAAATTCCATTTTTTCAAACAAAGCTCTATCTATTAACTAGGTAGAGCCTTGTTTTAAAAGGATGGAATTTTTTTCAATCAATGCTCAAAAAGACTGTTCATTAACCAGTCAATATATCGTTTAAGATAGTAAATTTGCGAGATATGTTTATGCTTAAGATTGGAAAAATCTCTCTAGTTGATAATTGTAAATATAGGCCTACGTAATTTATTTAATATAATAATTAATGGGCGAATAAGTTTATAAAATTTGACAAAAATGACTTCTCTCTGAATTATCTGAAATTTTTTCCCCTAATTTTATGCAATCTTACTATTTTAAGAAAAAAAAAATATTAAATTATTTATTTGGAAAACTTAAATATGGTCTACTATCTATGCAAAATTGGCGTCAGTTCCCAAAGGGCCATTAGCAAGGCTTGAACTAATATAAAGAAGATTTTGTTAACATATTTTACATCAATAAAAGGGTAACAACAGATTACAAAAATGTTTTCTTACAACAAATAATTTATATTCATTTTTTTTTATTTTAATCTAATTTTTTCAAAATTTTATAAAGACGTGGTTTAGTCTACCACCCATAAAAAAATGTCTTGAACTGTTCCGAATAATAAGTTTTATTTTTCCTTAACATCCCATAACTCTACCCATCAACCATAGATCAATAATTATAGTAAAATTTGTATTTTTAACCTGTCAGTAAATTTGGTGCAATGAATTTTTTCTTATTATTATTTTTTAGTTGAGGGCTCTCCTATGGTATGGTCGTATTGTATTAAATAAATTTAATAAAAGAGATCCAATCTCAAATGAATCCATTGGGAGGCCTCACTCAGGAAGCTGAGCGAAAAGAGTTGATTACTCGCTAAAGCTGAGTGTCTTTCTTAAATAGAAAAAAAATAATAGATATATCAAATTATTTAACTAATAGTAAAAAGTACAAAGATAAACATATTTATTATTTTAACAGTGAATTTTGATTTATTTAAATTTCTTCAATTTAATCTGAATAAGGATCACCTGTTCATATGTAAATTTATCTTAGATCCTTCCCTTAAACTCATTTACTAGTTAACAAATTCTTTTAGAACAAAAGATTTTATCATTGAAGCTATTATATAGTAAAATCTTAATAGCTCCGGGGTAGGGACAAGTGCTTCAGGCCGGCAGCGATTGACGGCGGCTTTTTTTTTTAAGGTCCAAGCCAATCACATACACTTGGGTTTTTATGGTGGCCATTTTGTCGAAAATTGTCGGAACCACACCATAAATCAATAGAGTACCAAATCGTTTGGTGTTTGATGATTCTCTTTCGGCCTTCTCGCCTATCAAGTGCCAATGTCTTTTAGAAGGTAAAAGAGTTGCGAAATTAAAGAAAAAATTGAAGAGAATTGGGATGGTTAATCAAAGGTGTCATTTAGGGATGGGCGTTCCCTCTCCCCTCCAAGGCTCTTAGAATTTCTTTTTATTATAGGCCTAATTAAAATATTTTAAAAATATTGCTACTTCAAAATTATGATAACTAATTTTTTACTTATTATTTCAAGAATAATAAAAAAAAAAAAAACATTCACACTTTTTTCTCATTCACACTCACACTCACACACACATTCACACAGTCTTTTCGGCAACTCAGGCCATTTAAGACTTTAGACGATAACCGTTATTGATAAATATACATATAGGGGTCCAGGCATTCTTATTTAAGCCATTTGGTATCCAATTGGCTTAAATAAAATCATCGGACTGCCTGGGGTCCGAACCCGCGACGTTTGGTATATGAGGTTAGCACGCTAACCTCTACGCCATGCCCCGAGGGCATTATTTCAAGAAAAGAAATAGCCTATAAAGTGTGCTCCCCTAAGCACAGACCTGCTGTCGGCGTGTGTATCCCTCGATCATTTTGAATCATTTTTACTCGGGTAGAAAAGGATCATAAAAAAATTGTCATTTAAAAAAATTACCAGATAATTTAAAATATTGATAGTTCTTTCTTAAACATTTTGTAACTAATCCTTAATAAATAGAATAATTCCCAAAAAAATTTGTTTGGATTTTTTTTCTTTTTTGGTTTAATTAGCTAAATATACAGGCCAGTTTTTTACTATACAGCCGACTTTTCGGGAGTCTAAACTCCTCCTTTCTTCAATTCTCTTTCTAAGTTGTGATTGATGGCTGATGCAGCAAGACTAATTTTTAATTCTCATGAAAAGGAGGATCGTCTTGTTGCATTCCCTATCAATCCCAACAGAAAGAGTCCTTAAGAAGGGAGACGTTTAGACTCCCAAAACATCGGCTATAGGCCTATAGTGAAAATAAATCTGGCCTAAATACCTAGTATACCACTATCCTAAAGATTAAAATTAAAAAATTGCGTTTTTTAATTTCTGCCAGGTTTTTTTGATTCTGCTCCACTGTGCACAACTCTTGAATCTATAAATTTCTAAAGTTTCATCCTTCTCTGAAGAGTAGTTTCATAGTTATAAGCTAATAAAGCTAAACATACAAACATATTAAAAAAAAATCAATCTTTGATTTGATAAATTATTCAGAAATGTGTAGGTCCCAAATCGTTAGCTTTTTTTTCCATTTCAAATTATACCATGCTATTCCCCAAGAGATAAAGTCATTAATATATGAAAAATGTTAAAACCCAATTTTTTAAATTAGTCTCCCTTATCTAGAATCAAAAATGTAAATATTTTAAATACTTTGGTTCTATTATAAAAATTAAGCTCTTTCTGAGGGATATGGATATAAATTATTCAGTTGATTAGAGTCTATATGATTCGTTTCAAATTTAAATATGGATAAATCTGGTAATTATTAAAATTATTTATAATTTATGGGGTGTATAAAATCACGAATTTTTAACATTCTTTAAATATATTGAATAAGCTGTTCATTTTTTTTTTTTTAAATTCCAGGAATTATTTAAAAATTATACAATAATCTGACAGGAATATTAAAAATCTGGTGTGACTGGTCGCACAGCACACAACTTTCTCTTACCTTCGGTAATCGAAAGTTATGTTCTGTGCTTGTCAAACCAGATTTTTTGTGTCGACATATATTTAGTTTCCGACAATACGGTACATTCGAGTGATGTAGAATTTTTAAGTATGTGAAAATATTTTTATTTTGTTACCATAGCAACCATCTCCCATATAAAAAAATAATTAATTTTTGAATTTTAATCAAAATCGTTGGAGGGAATTTTGAGAAAATCGAAAAAAACTGAAAAAGTGTCTTAGTAAAGTACTAGTACTCTTTGGCCGATTTTGTTTAAAAACTTATTTTCACTCTCCAGGGGGTGTCTAACTTAAATATAAAATTTCATCCTCATAGTTCAATTCCTTCATGCTTAAAATCGAACACAGACGGACCATGTCGCGAAAACCACATTTTTTGGATTCAGGGGACCTCAAAACGTGCATATCCATCAAAATCTCGACATCGAATTTTTGACATGAATCCAATACTTTCTATATATTAATTAACATGTGTCGAGTACGGCGTAGGATATGGGGGGGGGCTTCTCGGACGACAGGCAGAGGAGCAACTAGGATGACTTGGCTTCACCGGGTCAGGAGAGATATGGCCGAGCGTGACCTGTCGGAGATAGGGTTTGGATAGGGTGTGGAGAAGTAAGATAAGGACTGCCGACCCCGCACCGCGGCGAGGAAAGAAGAAGAAAAAGATATAGGTAAGAGAAAGTAAAAATGTATTGTTCTGAATTTGAGATAAGAGTTTCCCACCCTGAAATAAAAAAAGATATGCCACTACAATTAAAAATGATCACTTCATCTTTATCTCAAATGATAATTGAATGTCTGAGAAGTTCGAAAGTTAACTTTTAAAAGGAAAGATGTTAAACTAGTTGTGTACTTATCCATTAATTTCATCTGGGGCCTGAGTATGTTTGCTTTGAGAGGCGCTAATTAACAAACTATTGATGAGTGGTGGTTTGATCTGAAGAAATCGGATCCGGCTAGGACTTTGATCTTCGTGTAAATGAGCTTTCATGTTTTTCAGGCAGAGGTGAGCAAGGGTTAACTAGCTAGCAACGGATTCAGGACACCGTCTTTGTAATTTTGAGAATTACACCAAGTTGAAAGGCTTTTAATTTATTGTGGATTCTAACAGAGAGGAAAATTCACTCATTAAATAGAGAATTACAATTGGAGAAAGCGTATTTTAAGATGAATATTATCCTGTTGTAAAATAGCAATCTCCTAAAAATGTTAAATTAACCTAACATCAAGGTAGATATTTTTTAATGAGACCTTTTTTATGAGATGATAATGATTGAATAAATGTTAATCAGTTAGATTGGAGAATCGAATCCAAGTTTATTGAATTAGCTAATTTTACCCTTTTTTGGAACAATTTACTTGAATATCCTTAAAATTATGATTTAACATCATATATTAATTATATAGGCCTATATTTCACGTACTGTAAGCCCCACCATGTAAATGGTATATATTGAAATAATTTTAATGACTGAAAAGGTAAAGTAAAATCCGAATCAGATGATTTTATTTTACATTTTCGAGCATTAAAATTATTTCAATATATTATATACCATATACTCAAGGTTCTAGCTCCCAGGTGAGAACTTACTTAATTGTGGCGCTCACTGTGTAAGGCACTCACTTAAATATAATTTTCTTATGTTCAATTAAATGTAGTTTTTTATATTTTGGTTAATAAAAATAGTACTTAGTATCAGAGGCGGAACATATCCCCCCCCCCCCCCACCTCAAGGGCTCTGATCTTTTTTTAAATTTTATATTTAAATATAATAATTCAAAATACAGGAAAAAAAATGTTTGACCCAAGAAAAAGTTGAAATGATGCCACTGCTTAGTACAAATAATTGAAAAGTTATTTCAAACACTCCATCCCTTAAATTAGTTTTTTTATTTGAATTTACCTTGGAATGATTTTTGTATAATGTTTATTTGTGAATATCAATTTTTTTGTATGAACATTTTTTTTATTATGATTTTGTATAATAATTATATTTATTTTTGTTTTGTAAAAATTTTGTAATCCAAGGATCCCTATGCCTGTGGCTTGAGGGGTGAAACAAAAAAAAAAAACCTTGATACAAATAATTAAAAAAGAAATATATTCAGCTATTCCAGATAATGACAATACAAATATTTCATTTAGTATTTTTTATTTATCTTATCTATTCCAAAATAAAAGGTATTTTGAGGGCTATTTATCTTCTATCTAGGCTTTATCACTATGCGGGGTCGGAACTTTAATTTTTAATGAGAGACCGAGAGAAAAAAAAAATAAGTCGGCAAGGAAATAAGGTTGGAATAAAGAAAAGCCTCGGCTCGGGTAACTCGAGGTTGCCATTCACACTATACAAGAATGGAGCCCCTGAGTGGCTATTAATAAGAAATAATATTTTTATACTCAACAAAAAAAAAAAAAAAATTACTCTTGGCAAAAAAAAAAAAAAAACCTTTTCAAATGAATGAATTAAAAAATTCCCTTAGATGCAAATTTTGATTTTAAATCTGCAGATGGAATTCGTTTCGAGTGAAAGAGAGAGATTCGGGTGAGGAAAAGCAAAGACCAAAAGCAAAGCAAACAGGTTCGTCTGTCCTTGTCGCACGCACGCTGGCTTGCCTAACTCTATCCTTGTCGCTCTTGTTCTCGCGCCCAACCCAGCCAAGTCCTCTCTCTCTCTCTCTCTCTCTCATTGCCTTTTCTGCGCTGCTTCCTCGCGAATCTTAATGAAGCGCATTAATTAAGCATCAACACTTTGTCCCGTTTAGGAGGAGACTTCTTAACGTGAAAGCGCGCTTTTGTGCACACAAAATGCCAAAAGGGAAATGAAAACCACTCAACGGAAAAGCTGCTAATTATTTTAAACCAAGCAAGAAAAAGAGCAAAAAATTAATCGGTTAATTCCAAATTTGAAAAGAAATCTCATTTATTCGCCAAAAGGGGATTCTAGAAATTTTCTCATCTTGAACTTAGGATGTAGTAATTGAATAACAAATCAAATTAAATAAATTCAATAAAGATAAATTTTTTTTTTTTGAGAAAATAATTTTTCTTTTGAAGATATAAAATTAACCTTATAGTTAAATAATTCTTTGAGAGGAGAGTCCTTGCGAATGGTAAGAACTCAAAACAATTATAAGACTGGGAAGACAACACAAAACGTTTAGATATAATTTTGATCAAGAGAAAGAAAATATTTATTTATTTATTTTAGATAATATAGAAACTAAAGAATTTCTTCCATTACAGAGCGAAGGGAAATAAGAGGAAAAAATGAAAAAAAAGACACATAACATAAACATAAACATGGATAAAAAACAAAAAAAATAATAAAAAAATAAAACACATAAATTATAATTACAAAATTAATAAAATACATCATTTGATATGACTATTTTTTTTTTTTTTTTATTAATTAATCATCCCTATTATTAGGTCTGTTATAAATAGGAAAGAAGTGGAAGGATCTCCCCTCATAGCACTGCAGTAGGCCTAAATGGTATTTAATAATTCATTTTCTTGTATTTATAATTTAATTAAACTTATCATCAAGTAAGACGTTCGTTCGATAATTTTGTCTTATATTATTATTTATTTAAACTAATATAAGATATTAGATCCTTAGCCAGAAATTAAGCCCCTGTCTCCGCCCTCCCCCCCCCCTGAAAAAAATAAATAAAAATATAGAGAGAAATGTGGCTGTAAAATTTTAAATAGTCGTTGATTCTAAAAAACTCTTTTATGTGCATTTTTTATGATTTATAGGTTTTTCCTATTGGTAATACTTAGAACTAATTACGATATGCTCAGAAAAGATCAGAAAATTTGAAACCTGATATGTGTGGTCAGTAATATAAATTAATTTTAAATAGTTTTTTGACATTCCTGTGAAATTTCCTTTTATCACATAGCAGGTTTTTAAGAATCAAAGACAAAAATGCTGTTAGAATATTTTATACCAGCGGCGAGCCCGCCTTCGGCTGAGAGGGAGATTTAAAATTTACCCCTTGACCCCATTTTTCGTTTTCGGCGAGCAAATGGCTCAAATTTATCCTTGCTCACTGAAATACTTTCATTCTGATCCTATTAGTGTTTTTT
>JAKCPI010027938.1:0-11200 GCA_023213315.1 Euborellia annulipes | reverse complement strand
ATTAAAGCCCGGAAATCATAATTTCTTTAGATTACTAGTTTTTATAACATTGTGAATTTCTTCTCGGGGGAGGGGGCGATCGCCCCCTCGCCCCCCCCCTTTAATCCGCCCCTGTATTAAGGTACTAAGACGTGAAAATAAATAAAATCAGCCGAAAAATTCTATAATAGTATTTTTTCGATTTTCTCAAAATTTGCTCCACATTAAAATTCATAAATCAATTATTTTTTAGATACTATTTAAAATGTATATTAAAGAATTTCTATATTTCTAATAAATTCCTTTTCTATAGATAACGATAGAAACATTTCTTTATTTTGGTTGCCTAACTTTTAGGCAGAGATCAGTTTTAATAAATTTTTTCTTTCTGTTACACTATATTTGTACTATTAATAATGTTATTTCTAAGATTTTTTAAATAAGTAAATTTATCTTTTGAAGACGAAACCTCTCTTACAATATTTATTCATATTAATTAACTTTTTAAAAAGTAAAGAATAGAATAAGCGAGACAAATAGATCTTTCGAGCTAAAATAATTCCTTTTATTTTTTAACACAATTTTCAAGATTAGTTATTAATTGTATTTAATTATAAGATTAGATAACTTGGCGTCTGATCTGATTTTCCACTTAACTTTAAATAAGAAATTTCTTGATTTAACTTATCTCTCTAGGAAATTATCTTTGTAATATTTTAACATATTCATGGAGTCTTTTTGAAATCGATAATAGGAAAAAAAATGAATCCGATTCTCTTTTTAACGAATCACTTAATTTCATAATAACAAAGAAAAAACTAAGCGGATGTTAAGCCTATCTAGAGACGTCAATTAACATTCTCTTAAATAGATGATAAATAAATGATATAAGTGTCTGTGTGTAAGAGTGAGAAAGAGGGTTGGAAAGCCCAGAAGGGAAGTATATAATAAATTAAGAGAGCAAACAACTTTGACGTTTCGAAGGTAAACAGCTTTCATCCTCAGGGCAAAGGGTGTTAATATTTGAATCAAAATAATAAATTAAGACAAAAGACAAGATGCATCAACAAAAAATACTATATTCCACAATGAAATAACTATGTAAAATCACTGACGATGCTAAAAAATAGGGAATTTTTAATTATAGACCTCATTTTGTATTAATTATTTATTAAAAATATAAATACTGTACAACGTTTCGACTGATTATTCTACAGTTGTTTCAAGTTCTGTACCCTTGCTGCGACTCAAGTGAATTAACCTCAAAGGGACCGTTACGAGTATTTTATATGCAATGACGTCAGCGCCATCTACATTCATTTTCATGAAGTTAAACAAAATCATCGGCACCATCTACAATCCCATCAAGCTAGAAACAATCATCAAGCAAGTGTTTACTGATGATTGTGTCTAACTTCATGGGAATGGTTGTAGATGGCGCTCACATCGTAACGATCCCTTAGAGGTTAGTTCTCCTGGTCGGATCAAGTGCACAGTACTTAAAAACGACTGCAGAATAAGCAGTCGAAACGTTGCAGTATTTATATTTTAATTAATACAAAATTTTTAAATAATAATAATAACTCTCATAATAAAAATATTTTTTCTTAAAAAAAACTTGAGTATAAACTTGGTCCGGGAATCTCTGGAGTATTTATTCGAAAAATGCATTAGCTTGTTTATCATTAGGATTAACTACTTCCCTATAAGCAAAAACGAACGAGTTTATGGAACCTATTTTTCAATTTTAAGATAAATTAATTTTATTTGAGAACGTGACGGTGTATTTTTCAAATTCTAATTAATCTTTCATTAAGATTAGATTGTTTTAATATATGATCTGAATGATTAAATTATTCAATTTTTTTTTACTCTTTAATCTTTGAGATTCATTCAAGAGATTCATGTATGTTTAGAAATCATTCGAGAATCAAATGATTCATTTATTTTTCATTCTCTTCTATTTTCGAAATAAAATAACAATATCACGAAATCGATTCTTCATTTGTATATAAGAAAATTATAAATACCATAGAAGAAAATTAAAGATTATTATAGGTGAATATCAAAAATCATAAAAAAAAAAAATGGTTGGGATGATTTTTACTTGTCTATTAATAATATACCATGTATAATGGAGAGTGAATCTGAACACGATTTGAAGGAAAAGGGTGCACAAAGGCAGGCAGTCAAGTTTTTTTAATTGGGTTGCCAGCTGACGTCAAGCTTAATAGAGAGAGTATCATTAGAGTTGTTTTATTCATTAAAAAAAAAAAATTTTAAATGCCCCATAGTTTAACATAAATCCTCCCCTTAAGTCATAAAAAATACATCTACACGGATTCAAATTAAGTGGACCATCTGGCAAATTAAAGTATTTTTAATATATTAATATTTTACCAAGTTAGACAAAAGTACAAATGAGGAATAATGTCTGTGTCAAGTGAGAAATGGTTTTTGGACGATAAAGAAGAGGAGCACTTGAACTTTAACAGGTCAAGAAGAATATGACCTAGCCTGGACAAAAAGAGAAAAAAATTTGGTGTTGGCTGTGCCTTCTACACAGCTGGTAGCTTTTTAACGTAACAACGTGTTTTGCTTGACTTCAAACTATTTTTACTTTCTCTTACCTATATTGAAATATATAGAGAGAAAGTATTTACTAGTACTTTGTTCTCATTAATAAACATATTCATACATTTTCATAGTAACAATGAGGCCAAACTTTATAACTATATTAGGGACTTTTATTTAGTGAAAAAAATAATTGATTTTAGTGTTAATTACTCGGGATTTTTTTATTTATTCTATTAGAGGTTTTCTTTCTGCACCAAATGATATCTCATTTAGTCTGATCTGATTAGCCGTTGGGAATCTACAGGGGTTTCCAATACATTCAAATTAGAATTTACCGCAGCGCGGTAAAATAAAATGACAGGAAAAACGACCCCGCAGAGCCGGATTAATAAGAAAGTATAAAAGAAGAAGTGAAAGTATTTTGAACTCACTTCTTTCCATTAATTATATTAAAAAATAAATATATTCATAAATATACATAGGGTATAATAAGAGTTGTCCCCTTAAGGAATTGATTATACAACCGATAGTGCGGTATCAATCGTTTGAAAATTTAATCAACTTTCATAACATTGAATAAATAATATAATGCAAAAAAAAAAATTATTTTTTTTTTTTAAATTTATTTTTTGTCAATCCCGAGTTAACGAGTGAGATGCTCTAAACATTAAAGATAAAATTATATCCTTAAGCAATACAACATATATGATATTGTGAAAATAAATTAAAAGGGGGCATTTTTCCTGGTTAGAGGTGAGGCAACTCCCAATTTTTATCTCATGCTAAAATTATATTTATTTTCTGTCATGCTATTTTTTTTTTCTTTAATCTTACTAAATTAGTTACATGGAATTTTTGAGGACCTGTTGCTAGAAGGGACGGGCAAGATATTCAATTTGGATCAATATTGACCAGGACCAAGTCAAACAGACGGCGCCGTCTTTTCTTTAGTCTTCTTAGACATGTTTTCTTTCTCTTTTTTTTCCCTCTATACATAAACTAACACACCTCGAATAAAGAAAATGAAATCGTCTGACTGAAAACATCCGTCAGAAGAACACCCACATAAAACAGAAAGAGAGAATGAAGGGCTAGATGAGCAAAAAATTTTAAAGATATTTTTTTTAAATCATCTAAAAAAATTTCAGTCTTTTTTATTAATATTTGTTAGTCACGAATCACAAGGGAAAGAGAATTAAAAAAGATCTAGTAATGCTTTCCCGTAAATAAAAAATCTGGTGTGACTGATCTCACAGCACACAACTTTCTCTTATCTTCGGTAATCGAAAGTTGTGTGCTGTGCGATCAGTCACACCAGATTTTTTGTGTCGACATGTATTTAGTTTCCGCCAATATATTAGAATTTAAGATGTAAAATTTATAAATATGGGAAAATATTTATAAAAAAATTATATTTTGTTACCAGGTCAGACATACTCCTATCCTTCCTATGAAGTCCAAGAGTAAAGTGGTCTTCAGAAGATTTCAATGGCAAAATGAGAATATACATTTTAAAGATCCTCTTAAAAATAGTTGATTTATGAGTTTTTAAAAAATCGTTGTAGCGAATTTTGAGAAAATCAAAAAAAACTTAAAAGTGGATAAGTAAAGTACTAGTACTCTTTGGTAGACTTTGTTCAAAAGCTTCGTGTCACGTCCCATGGGGATGCCTAACTTAAATATAAAATTTCAACCTCCTAGCTCTTTTCGTTCTTGAGATATTATGTTCATAGACACACAGATACAGAGACACACACACAGACAGATCATGTCGCGAAAACCACTTTTTTGGATTCAGGGGACCTCAAAACGTGTATATCCGTCAAAATCTCGACATCGAATTTTTGACATGAATCCAATACTTTCTCTCTATATATTAACATATATAAGTAAGAGAAAGTAATATTACTAATTACGAGTCTTAAATGGCCTAGGCTGTCTAGAATGTATGTAGTTGTGTGTGAATGTGAGTGGGAATGATAAAAAAGTGTGCGTGTTAAAAAAAAAAATACGTTCTTGTAGCCCACCGCTAGTGAAATGTAACCAATTGGTAATTATAATGTTCATTTCATAATGTCTCTTCACAAAATGGTAGGGACAATATTAATAAATTGTTTAATTTTTATTGAGGAAACATTTCTTCTACTCCTCTATAACGCGAATTTAAATAAATTCGGTCAAAGAGTACAAGTACTTTACATAGGTAGTTCTCCCCTCCAGAAAAAATTTTCTGGTTGATGATCCCACTTTTAATTTCTGTCTGGTGTTTTTATCATGAAATAAAATAATAACCCATATCAGATTATTAACCTAATTGATAAAAAAGATCATTCAATAATATTTTAGTCATATCATGACTGCAAGAAAAAATGAAATTACGTAAGATACTTAATTATCCTTTTAATTTTCTAATTAAATAATTATTAATCTTTTTCTTAGAAGAGAAGATGCAATAAGGACATAGCTTTTACATAAAAGGTTTTAAATAGAAAAAAAAATGATTCAAAAAAAATTTTTTTCTCATTGAATTATCATTTCTATTTAAATAAAAGTATAAATAAATAAATCCCTATCTTTATTAATTCTAATATTTTAATAAGAATTTTTGTTTATTTTTCTTTTCCTTTATTTTTTTCATCAACTCTTCTCTATCAACTCAACCCACAAACCAACCACAATAATTTTGGAATTTTCCTTTTAATATTGTAATTTAAATAAATCCATTGGGTTTAATTATAAATGAAATTGCATAAAATAAGTGATCTATTAAATAATACGGAAAAAAACCAAATGTTTTTGTATAAAAAAAAAAGTAAAGTAAATTATTTTTTTCATTTCCTGAATGAAATAGAAAGAAAAAAATGGTGATGTGACTAGTCGCACAGCACAAAATTTTCTCTTCCTTCAGTAAGGTAAGTTCAGTAAGTTAAGGCCTGGCGTCCACTGGAAGCAGAAAGCGGCGAAATTTAATTCGCTCGAATACGACGGAAACGCGCGAATAATCCAAACACTTATTGGCAAATCAGCCCTCGTCCACTAGGAGAGTTTCATTCGCGCTAATCGCAACGTATAGTCGCGACCAGCGAACCGATCCAATTTTGTTCGATATTTCTCGCGTTTGAAAGCGTCAAAGGGGCGGCCATTTTGGCCTTGTAAGGTTATATTTTAAGACCAAGCAGCCAATCTACAATCCTTCATTATAAATATAGATTTCATCATGGATGTTGAAAATTAATGCCATATTGACCTAGCAAGGTTATATTTGACGTTCGCTATCAGATTAAGTATACTTTATTATAGGTTATGTCAGTCATGTTGAATTCGCAGTTCGCAGGTTTCTGCTACTAGTGGACGCGCGACATTCCGCGCGTTAGATTTCGCTTGTTTTCGCCGTTTCGCTGTTCGCTAGTTTCTGCTTCCACTGGACGCCTAGCCTTAGAGTACAAAATCGTTGCAGCGAATTTTGAGAAATGATGGCTCTGAGCTACGAATGCTTCCACATCAGTACTTCAAACGAATTTCACAAAAAATTTCACTGATATACTTTTTAAAGAGCTTCTAAAAAATTATTAATTTATGAATTTTAAACAAAATCGATGGAGCGAATTTTGAGAAAATCTAAAAAACTGAAAAAGTACATCAGTAAAGTACTAGTACTTTTTGGCCGATTTTGTTCAAAAACTTGTTTTCATCCTTTGGGAGGGGGATGCCTTAACTTAAATATAAAATTTCAATTTCGTAGCTCTTTTAGTTTAGTATATACTATTAAAAATAAGAAAAAGATAATTACTTTTTCATAAAGATGCACCAGAATAAGTTGGCAAAATTCATTTGAAGAAATCCATTCAGGTGTTGGTTTCTGCTATCGCTCGCTTACTATCTAAACAAAAAAATCTCAAAATGTTAAATAAAAAACTCATATTCAAAATTAATTCTCTTTTGATGAATTAATTATGAATACAAGTTGACATCCTCGGCTGAAAAATAAAATGGGAAACATTTATTTTTTTTAATAGTTTATACATAGTTTTTACATAAAAAATATTATTTTAAATACACAACACAAATTCACACATTTAAGCTTCTTTTGAAGAGGTTGAGGCGTGGAGGCAGGCGTCTTCTTCATAGGATATTGCCTTTGTTGATGTCTTTTTGATCTTCATAGAGTATGTCTTTGTTGATATGTATTCTTGGTCTTCGAAGAATGAATGTTCATACTTCACTCACAATTCTTCCTTTTTATTCTTCGCAAAAATGCATAAAAATCAGAAAAGAAAGATCATAACGATCTTAAAAAAAAGCTTTAGAAGTGCAAAAATTGCATATTCATTAAGTGTGACCACTCTCCCAAATTCAAATATCATTGTTGTTTAAGTGAAGCTAAGCTAAAGGGACCTATATTTAAATATTATTGCGCCCGGGGAGAGTGATCCCCCTCACCTCTATCATTCCCTAATATAATAAAAATCGAAAGACATGCATTTAATTTTGGCCGAAGAACTTTCTTAGGCCTAGGGCCTAATTAATTTTGTCCGAATAGAAGAAACTTGTTGTATTTTCATTGGACTTATCATCTTAACACAAGGATCCGAACTGAACTGAGTACTGATGATGAAATACCTGCCTAAATCTAGTAATCATTTATCGAAAGGTTGTTATTACTCTCCACAAGAGAATCTTTATATTCACTTGCTGTTCGAAATCAATGTGATCAGAATCAAGAATCTAATGAAACATGACAAGTTTCGGTTTTTGAGTTATATATTAAAAATAAAAAAAAAATAAAAAACAAGAACTCGTCTCTTCCTTCCAAACTCTAGAGTGCCTAACGCCTAACGGGGTAAACAGTGATTTTTGATTGCATGCTTATTTTCTAGCGGACGGAATTCCGAGAGAGCTCAAGTTTACAAAAAATATTTACAAAAAAATAATGTCCCTTAATTCTAACAACAATTGAAATAATAAAGCAGAATAAAAAAATACAGTACATCCATTGACATTTTAAAGTTTCAATAAATAGAGAAAAAATAATAAAATTTTTTAAAAAATTTCAAAATATATCAAATAAATTTTGCTCCTAATAAAATGAATAGGGGAGAGAGGGGGAATGGCGTTCACTTAAGGAAAACATGGTGTATCTTTTAAATCATTTATTATAAATCCAAATTAAGATGGGTAATAAAGTCTTTAATTATCGAGTAATCAACAATTTAACACCAAAAGCATATATCTTTGCCCTATTAGTAGTAGGGAAACAATATTAAAAAAACATGTTTGAGCGGCATTGCCCCTGGCTTTGGGTAATGCCGCTCAGGGCATGGGGTAATAACGCTCAAATGTATTTTTGGAATATAACATGTAAGATACATTTTAATTAAAGAAATATTTATGAGATCAATCTTATACAATAAAAGTAAAGTCTACAATCACAAATTAGCATCAATTATTCCCATTTGGACGTAAGATTAGCCTTTTTCAATATAACAAATAGAGTAAAGTCTCGATGTGAAATCAACTTCAATTATTATAATTATAATATAAACTAATTACTATTATTAGAGGTAACACAAATTAGAAATAGAAATATTTTATTTTTGGACACTTAAATCACAGATATATCCATCTGGCGAATCCCACACTGAACACATAGCATGAGCCCACATTCCACAGATGGTGCAGCAATACCACAACTCGTTATTTTTTCCAATTTCTTCGCAAATAATACTATTGTTATAATTTTCATCATCCACATTCAATTCATCATCACTGTTATCGTCACAAAGCTGCTCTTCATCTTCACAGTCTGAAAAACTTTCTAAGGGGTAATGGCGCTCAGATGAGCGGTATTACCCCAAACGGTAGTTTTATAATTAATTTGAAATAAAAAAAAAATCATTTGCAATTGTTGAAAATTGATTACATTATCACAGAATAGAAGAGTTTTACTGTCAGAAAAGTAAAATTAAAAATTTAATAAGCATTAAAATTTTGGACTTATCGACAAAAAACACGACACCGAAAATTAGATCAGTGCGGCCACAAACGAAGAAACTCACTTCACGGTCACATGACGCAAGCTGACTGTCCTTTTGCATTGTTGCCTGTTAGAGACCCCCTCCCCTTGCATTTCACGCTCCGTGGCGATTTGCTAAGTTTTATTTTGACAGAGTTACAGGGGTGAGCGCCATTACCCAGTGAGCGCCATTACCCCTCTCTCCCCTAAGTGTTTGCTTATTAAAATTTTATAATTTTTGTGAGTTTTCTTTTATCTAATAAAGTTCCAAATAATTCAGGACTTGTCAGGACTTCTTTTAATGATTCGCACTCATGTCACATATAAATTAATATTCAACCAAGAATTTACAAATTAATTTAGAGAATTTGGAGTTTGATCCAAGGACTCTATATAAAGAATTGCAAATTTTCTTGTATATGGCATTTAAATGTGAACTGCTGATGAAGAAGTGCCTAAAATACTTCAAAAAAATTATGAAACAATTATTTAATAAATTTTATACTAAGAAAAATTATAAAATTTTAATTAGCAGTCACTTAAGTCAAGGACTGACTGTATATATAATTCAAATAAACCATTTAAGCACTTGAAATGTAAAAAATATGATAACTATAAATTTAATTTTTATTTTGCTTTTTACAATTTGTACTTATATAACTATTGCTTGCGAAAGAAGAGTAAAGAGACAATGGAGTTATTATAATAAATCAAATTCTTAATTAATTATAAAATTGAACATTTTACATTACATACATACAAGATAGCTACTTTCGAAGAAATTTTTCAAACAAATTAAAAAATATTAATTTTATTAAATTTAAATAAAATTAAATTAAATTATGTTTTGTACTGAATCTCTGAATTTGTAATCTTTTAAGCAATTGAAACTCCCATTTTTTAGACTTCTTGGATTTGCTCGTTTTTCGCAAGCAATAATAAAAATAATAAAAATAAGCGGATCTGAGGCGATTTAGGGGTTGAAAAAAAACTCTTCGAAATTAAAAATTGACAAAAACAAATTTTAACACTTTCAAAAGAAACAAGTCTAAAAACAAATTTTGAAAATTAAACATTTTAATTTATAGAAACCGTCCCCTTCATTATCGATGACAGGATCTGCTTATTAAAAATAAAGAGGAGACTCAGATTGGTAAAAATATTTGCAGCCAATTAATAAATTCTGTAGCAAATTGTTTAGTTTTGGTTTTATTTGTGTTTATTTTGATATTATAAGCTTTATTATGTGAATGTGTAGTTTAAAAATGGCTGCTTCAATTAATTAATTTGTTTAACTTTTTTATGAAATTTCTTTAATTTGAATATTTGATTCAAAATATAATTTTTAGTTTGTAAATAAAGAATTAAAAAATCTAGATGGGCCTTATGTCCATTCCTACTCCTATAGAGGGCATGTAAATACCTTGTTTCATTTCCATCCTCCATTTCCATCGAATCGCTCGAAGAATACACTGAAAGAGAAGCCCTGAAGCTAAAAACCCACCCTTTCTTCATTACCTATTAGCTAAATGTTTGCCAGAATGGCAGAACACACCTTATAAATTGACGACTTGGTGATCTCGCAGAAAGGCAGCAAGGAAGGAACCTAACCTAAAGAGAAAGAGAGTTTGGGGCCTAAAATACCTATGTGTGTGTGAGTGTTTGAGAGGAAGGGTAGGGAGGTAGAGGATTGAGAGAGTTATTTTCATCTTTAAACTTCATTTGAACTGAAAATTGAATTTTATAATCAATTTTTATAAAATTTTCAAATATCTATAATTTTGTTTTTTATATATAAATTGATTTTTTTTTCTTTATTTATTACAATTTTTATTTTATTTATATATAAAAAAATCACACGGAATAAGAATGATTCGGAAAAAAATAGAAATCTACATAATTTGTTTAGAGAAATTAGTAGTTTTAGGCCCAATTCACACACAAGTGGCGTATGGCGTGGCGTGGCGATGGCGTGGATCTGGCTTCTGCCACTTCTGTGTTAACCTATAGCCCAATATACACTGACATGGCGTGGCGGAGGCGTGGCGAATGGCGCCGAAACCACACCATTCCGACGCCATCTATGGCGACCATAAGTGGCGTTCGCCACTAGCAAACCATTTGTTTCGCAACCTTTGCCCTTAAATTATTGATGCGATATGGATTTTAATATCCAAATTTGCTATATTATATCTATATTTCATTACTTTGTAAAAAATTAAATATTAAAATAAATTAAATATGTTTAAATAAACATAAATAACTACACAAATTATAAATTAAATATTTTTATTTAGATTTAATATTTAAATGCATATGCAGAATATCTATCTTGATTTGGAATTGGCGAACGGTGTTGGAAATATTTGCTCAGATAAAGTGACTGGCGTGGACTGAGCCATTTGTGTGTGTATGCACGCGCCACATCTTATCCACACCACGCCACGTCCAGCTCCACGCCATAGCCACGCCAGTGGCAAACGCCACTAGTGTGTGAATCCGGCCTTAGGTAAATGATGAAATTCTAATTAAAAATAAATGAACTTTAATAAAAGAATATAGTAAAAAAATGAAAATAACCAAGTTGCAAATCAGGGCTTCTCAACCACCGCGCATTGCAATTGTAGCATG
>JAKCPI010027935.1:0-25316 GCA_023213315.1 Euborellia annulipes | reverse complement strand
GGTAAAACTTTAACCTTGGAAATAAAATCCTGATTTCAACACATTCATTAAATAGTATTAAAAATAATATTTTTTTGATAACGTCAATGTGGAAACAGGTAGCTTTATTTTGAAACCACTTGTCTTGAAACTTGAAATCGCAGAGAGAGAGAGAGAGTGATATTAAACTTTCCCCTTTCTAAAGAAAAAAAAAATGATTTCAAATAAAAGCCATCATTAATTTAATAATAACTTTTTACGATATTTTTAAGGGTCGTTGGTCTTGAACGACTCGTTGCTCTTCAAGAAAAAAAAAAATTAATAAATTATCCTTTACGTAAACGAAATAAAGAAAAAAATTATTAGAAAAAAAAAAAAAAAATACAAAGAATTTTCAATCTTTTTTTTTCTTTTTCTTCTTGATTTGTTATTATAAATTCCAAAGGTGATTTAATCTCAATTTAAATTTAAATCAATAATTTAATCATAAATATATGTTAGAAGAATTTAAACAAAGGCAACCAGATGAAAAAACTTTGTAGATGTAGTCACTGAGACGTCGTATTTAACTTTATTATTTACCAAAAAATATTTATTTTGTTTATAGGACCTACCTTTAATTTATATTAATATACATATGATCTTTTTTCTTTTATTAAATAGCCTCGGCCTAATCACCATTTGTATATATGATCTTACTTATTCATAATAATTAAATTGAGAATAGTTTTCTTGTTATATTAGTTCAGGTTTTGAATTTTTCTCTCGTATTATCTGTTTTATAATTTGATTTAGAAAGTCTTAAGGGGGGTTCAGGAGCGACGTCTAAACGTCTAAACTTTAAAAAAAAAACTAGACTATTATAAGGAATTTTTCAATGCGGTTTTTTTTCAAATGAATTAAATTCATAAGAGATTATTGGGACGAACTATAATTTTTTTAATGACTTATTAAAAAATTATCGTAATTAATTTTTTTGCTATCAAGCAAATACAAAAAAACAATCTGTCCCAATAATCTTTAATTTTTTTTTTAAATTTAAAAATGAATTTATTGTTATTATTAATCACATATTAATTAAGAAATTTTTTAAATAAGCTTATCTGATTTATTTAAAAACAAACTGTCAAATTAGTTCACCATTCTTGCAATAGATGGCAGGCTAGTTTAACAGCCGATATAGTATTAGCCTATTTCTGGCCTATATTTATATATTTTTATGCTTTTATAAAAGGTACATATTATATAATAACATTTATAAAGTATTTATTGTTAAAAGATCAATGAAAATCAACCAAATGCATTAAATATTATTAGCTACCATTCTGACATCTCTTGGCAAATTTTTGAATTACTTGATTTTTTGGGCTTACTTTTTATGACGCATACGCCATCTTATCGGGAAAAACATGCGTAAGCACTTCGCTCCCGTTTCCCCTTAAAAGGATCCAATGAAATTTTATTTTTCGTGGACCATCTATCCCGATTTTCACCACTTGGCGTTGCTTAACAACTCAGATCTTGGTTGCTGTAGTCCTATCTTCTTGCCAGACCCGTCGAATATCCAATGAAATAAAAATAAAGTTTTGGAATAAATACAAACAGAAATTAAGCCTATTATCTGATAATAATAATTGAACTTGACAGTATATTGTAACATGATCATAAACATAGTTTCATTTCCTTTTTGATTGAATAAAAAAAAAAAAAAAAAAAAATACGATCCATTTTGAAATGTTTGTATTACAAATTCATATCGAATCGGACATGCATATAGACATACAGGAAGGGCATACAGGGAACATCAGGCCTGTTATATGTAACACATGTTGCTGACACTTGATATTGAGTTGTGAGGGAGGTAAGGTGAGAAAATTGAGCAACTAGGTATCTATCTGTCTCTTCGTCCCTCTCTCTGCGACCTAACTCTGTTAATCCTCACCACTTGCTGCATTAGTATTTGAGAGTGAGTGAGTGAGTGAGTGGAAGGAGGATTAATTAAATTCGCCTGTCGATCCTTGCCAAGAGTAAACAATTTGACATGTAGAGGAGTCAAGATTTAAAATATAAACAAAACTGTGTAAGAAATATTATTTATTTTCTATTATCTTAGGCAAAATTATTTCAATTTTATTCATCACAGAACTACAACTAAAATTCTACAAATTTCATATTCCGTATTTGAGTTTTCATTGTAAAAGATGGATATACAGCTTTTTTGGGTAGGGCTATAGTAGAGTTTGCAGCCAAGGAATTAAATAAAAACCTTTTATTTAATATACACTTTTTGTACTGGCTGTGAGGGTTAACTCCTGTGAGGGTTGACTCCACTCCAACAGCACTAGCTTTTATTTAATTATTAACCCTCGAAGTTTCGGTCGCAAATCACGACCTCCCTCAGGACGATTAATTGTTAGAATAGAAGGTTATAAGATTTGTATTAGGAGCAAGTCACTCACTCTTAATAAATATAGCCCAAATAAATATTGTGTAATTTTCAATAATAATTGAATATAATACTGTTAATATTCTATTCTAACAATTAATCGTCCCGAGGAAGGTCGTGATTTGAGACCAAAACTTCGAGGGTTAATAATTAAATAAGTTTTTTATTTAATTCCTTGGCTGCAAAGTCTCCTATTCAAAGTCTACAGCGACTTCTCATCACTAATACAGCTTTTTGTTTTCTTTTGTCCAGTATTTCAAAAGAACTAATTTCTACGGAACATTGAAGCAACAGTTTGTGAGAAGACAATCAATTTATTTTAATACATAAAAAGATATTGACTAAACTAATTAAAAATTATAATAACAATAAAAAGACTTGATAATCATTCATTAAAAAAACTGTATGCGTATTCTTTAAAAAAGTAGTTTTAATAATAGCAGAGAAATTTAAATTAAAAAAAAAAAGATGAACATTTTTCATGGTCGCTTTCACGTCTAGTAGTTAAAATGATTGACAAATTTTTTATTACCCACACTTGGTAAAGGGTAAGTGAGATTCAAATACATAATAATAAAAACCATATTATATTTGCATATATCATAATAATAATATTGCCGTACTATAATAAAAACTTTTGAAAAAAAATTTAATTAAATTTCTAAAGCTAACTTCCCATTAAAAACTATTATTATTATTTTAACAAAGCCTAGGATTCATAATCAAAAGTATCACTGTAATTTAAGATTCTTGGGTTCCTGTGACATAGACACTTCGCCTTCTGTGTGATAGGTCAGAGGTTCGCTTCTCGTACCAAAAAAACAAGAATTTATTGGTGCATAAAACGCAGAAGAATCACTGTTGAGTTGCGCAAGGCTTCATGCGCAGTGCGGAACGTTTTAAGCCTGCAGCTAGGAAACACTCCGGGTTGCCTAACTAACAGGCGACTCCATTAAACAAATAAGAGAAAGTAACAAACAAAGGCTAGCAAGAAAATAAAGTTTGTATTTCAATCTCAAATAAGAAAGAGTTTGTCTTTTCGAATCTAAGAATTAAATAAATTTGGTGTGACTAGTGACACAGCGCACAAGTTTCTCTTACCTGAATTGAATTGAAAGTTGTGTTTTGTGCTATTCACACCAGATTTTTGGGTTGATATTCCTAACTACAGACCTAAAATTGGCTAAGCAAAATGTGTCCAAAAGTTGTTAAGAATTTATTTAAAAAATAGAGCACAAATTCTAAAACAAATTATTTAAAAAAAATTTATTAAAATTTTTAACTCAATCAAACAACAACCTGTTAAAAAAATATTTTTTATTATTTCTTCAAATAATCATCAAGTGGAAGACAAATGGCCGACATTTACTCAATATATTTCTATCTAAACATTTCTTTTCTTAACCCATCCCTTTGATGGTTGTTTGTAAATAAACTTGTCATTGGTGAATGTCACTATAATCAATAACATAGAGAAAAAGCTCTTCCCTTAAAATAAAAGAATAAGAGAGAGGGAGGGAATAGAGAGAACTCTTATAAGACAAATGATCTTAATATCTCACAAAAATCATTATTACAAACAATAAGAAATGTATATATTTTTTAATAAATTGATAGATACTAATGACAATTAGATGATTATGTTGACTCGGCCTAATTTACTTCTCAAATTGTAGATTCCTTAAAAATTTGTACTTTTCTCTATATGCTTTGCATTAAAAAAAAAAAAAAAACTACAAAATTTATAAGTTTGGGCAACAATACTTCCGTATTATTAGGGCAATTTTCAATTATAGACCACATTTTGTATTAATTATTTATTAAAAATATAAATACTGTATAACGTTTCGACTGCTTATTCTGCAGCCGTTATCAAGTAATGTGTACTTGTCCGAAACAAGTAAACTCAGTTTCTTGATTCGGCTGCAGAATAAGCAGTCGAAACATTGTACAGAATTTATATTTTTAATAAATAATTAATAACAAAATGTGGTCTATAATTAAAAATTCTCATAATAATAATAATTCAAACCACAAAAGCTTTAATGAAAACAATACAACCATACTTAGGAAATTTAATTAATTAAGTTAATTTACTGCCTTTTATGAATTTTAGTGCTAATATATTTTTCCATTGATTCTCAACATTTCATTTATAAAATATGTCATTAAAAATGTTTATAAATAAGAAATTATATATAATATTTAAGATATTATATACATCGCGTAGGTAAGCCGCGAAACGGAGATTTATATAATTATTCATATACCCGAATGCCGTGCTGTGGTCTAGTGGTAAGGGCACACTGAGCGCAAATCGGTGGATCCGTGGTTCGACTCCCGGCGGCACACCCTTATATCTTTTTTCGGGTACATGAAGTAATATCTAATTATATTAAAAATGTTATTGCAACAAGGTAGTAATTATTTAAGTTTGACACGAATTTTAAATTGGTTACATTTCCTAAGGATAAAAGCAGTAATTCTATTTTTCAAGGTAAGAAAGCAGTAGTATTCAAATTGTACTGCTTTTAATATGCTGCAAATTTTTATAATGAGTTATAGTAATGATTTTCATTTGCATTTACCGAGAAAAAAAAACATTAATGAGGAAACAATTTTTTTTTTTTTTTTTAAACACTCAAACTTTTTCTCATTCACACTCACAATCACACACACATAGACACAGTCTTTTTCGGCAACTTAGGCCATTTAAGACTTTAAACGATACTCGTATTTATATAATATATAGGCCTATTTATTTGGGGTCCAGGCATTCTTATTTAAGCCATTTGGTATCCAAGTGGCTTAAAAAAAATCATCGGACTGCCTGGGGTCCGAACTCGCGACGTTTGGTATACGGAAACAATGAAAAACAGTGAAAAAAGCAGTATAAAGAGCAGTTACAGAGTATAAAGGCGGTAAATCACTGCTTTTCGATTTACAGTAATTAAAAACAGTTCGTCACTTATTTTAGACACCTTGTTTAATTTCCTTCTAAAATTACTCTTAAAAGACTTTTTTTTAGAATCATGTAATATAGTATTAGTCATTCAAAATATTATAGACGAATAATATCATTCATCAATTTAGTTTTAAAATATCCGAAATTTCATTTTTATTTTTCTGCTATATCACTTTTTACTTTCTCTTACCTCTATATATATGTTAATATATATAGAGAGAGAAAGTATTGGATTCATGTCAAAAATTCGATGTCGAGATTTTGATGGATCTTCACGTTTCGAGGTCCCCTGAATCCAAAAAAATGGTTTTCGCGACATGGTCTGTCTGTGTGTGTGTCTGTCTGTGTGTGTGTGTCTGTGAACAAAATATCTCAAGAACGAAAAGAGCTAGGAGGTTGAAATTTTATATTTAAGTTAGGCACCCCCCTGGAACGTGACACGAAGCTTTTGAACAAAATCGACCAAAAAGTACTAGTACTTTACTGATTCACTTTTTCAGTTTTTTTCGATTTTCTCAAAATTTGCTCCAACGATTTTTTTTAAAATTCAAAAATCAATTATTTTTTAGATTCTCTATAAAATGTATATTCTCATTTTGTGATTGAAATCTTCTGAAGACCACTTTACTCTTGTACTCCATAGAAAAGATAGGATAAATGGTTGCCATGGTATCAAAATAAATATTTTCCCATACTTATAAATTTTACATCTTGAATTCAATTGTACCCTACTGTCGGAAACTAAATACATGTCGACACAAAAAATCTGGTGTGACAAGCACAGTACACAACTTTCGATTACCGAAGGTAAGAGAAAGTTGTGTGCTGTGCGCCAGTCACACCAGATTTTTGTACTTTACTGCCTTCTTCTTAAGCACGGCTCAAAGCAATACTCAAGTATTCAAGTTCTCTTACATTTATATAATATATAAAGTATTGCCAAAAAATTCAAACCTGAGATTTTAATGATTATCCAGGGTTAGACCTTCCTGAGTTCGAAAAATGTTTGAAAAAAAATTTTGTAGTCTGTTTCTCTCTGTGAATTTACAGTAATTATAGAGTTAGAGCGATATAAAATTTGGTGTTTGTTTAATAAAGTTAAAATATGTCAATATATTTTTGCTTCAACAACTATCAACATTGCTAACTACTTAATAAAAAATTAATTAAATTCTTTTCGTTACCTTTATGTTGACTTATAAATTTACTTAACCTGCTTTTGGCAAGTTGACAAAACTTCTATTTTTATTTTTATTATATGCCCTCTAAGACGAAATACAAATCTAGCTTGATATTGAGATTAGGTCCGAGTATCAGGTGGCTAACAAATCATACAATCCTCTACCCATATTGATCAAGCATCTTAACAAACAACAAATGTTGGGCTCAACCACAAATCTCCTAATATTACCAATAAACGTATTTGACATTGTTCTTGCATTCTGGCTAACTGAACGCCACAACATTGTAGCGTAACTGGGTCAAATACTGCCCTCGGAATTTGAGTCTTTCAGCAAAATGACAAGCTCACCATTTAAATCTCTTTTTTCTCTCTGTTAATAGGCCTGGAGCCTAATTCGTTCCAGAATAATAGTCGTAAAGCGAAACATTCGTTATGGGAAACAATAACATTCTCCTCAAAGAGTCCGCCCATGTAACATGCGCATCCCGGATTTCCCCTCTCCTCGCCACTCATTATGTGAAACGTAGCTCGTTAAGCAAGTCATTCTTTTACAATTGCTTGTTATGAAAATATCTCGATATGAGAGGTGTTCGCTAGGCGAGGTTCTACTGTAATTTATATAAATTTTATGTAAAGAAAAAAATTCAGGTTACAATTTTTAATTTTCATGAAAAGTAAAAAATAATACTTGTTTCCCACACGTCACAGGGGGACAAATTCCTTGCTTAGAGGAACAATTAGAAAATTTACTTGCTGTGTTTTGTTTGCTCAATATATTTGATTTCTTTCTTCCTAAAACCTATTATCAAATTTTTTTTAGTGAACATTTCAATTTTTTAATATTAAAAATTACATATATGTTAGGGAGGTGGAGAACATAAGAATTTCAGAAAGGTTTACCACAAAAATGTTGGGAAACACTGCTTTAGCCAATATAGCAATGCGATCTTTATAAATTCTTTTGCCAGCCACTTTCTTATATAATTTATTCATTGAAATAAAATCTAGTTCCATTTTTATTTATTTTTTTTCTGTGCGAAAATTCCATTTTAATGGAATAATAATAAATAATTCCTCCCTCCTGGATTTGTTGAACGTTTTTAAGTGGTGAAATGAATAAATAAATAAATCAATAATAATGATCGTTCAGAATAATAAATTAAAGAACTTTAAAAGAAATAAATCAATTTAAACTTCATATGAATATGTTCATTTTAAAAGTACAGTGATAAAAAAATCCTTCCTTTTAAAAAAGAGCTCTATATCATCTCTTAAACATCCATTCATTGCTCTCTACCAGGTATAAAAAAAATTAAATTGAGAAAATGAAAAGCCATTAAAAGAAATCTTAAGGGAAATCTGTTTTTTTTTTTTCATCCTAAAATAACCTAATTATAAAATAAATGTTTTACGTGATATTACAAGATATTTTTTACCTTATTTCCTATAACTAATGAATGAATGATTAGGATAGAAATGTACAGGTGCTACGAATTAGCAATGAGTAATGAGCTCAGAGGGTCAAAACGTGTTCGCTTATAATAGGCCGGATGATATTTACTACTAGCTTCATAAACAATCATAAAATCACCATTTCATTAAATTATAAATTTATATTAGATCTAGATCATTCATTCTGTATTCATATGTATGTCAGTTAGATACGTGATCATCCAACTTTAGGTAGGGTATAAAAAATTTGCATCTTACTTTTTTAAAATTTAATGTCTTTTTCGGCATAGGAGCCCATTTAGACCCTATTACTTTTTATTTCAATTGATTAGTAACCAATTCTAATTTAATCTTTCCAGTAGTCTGCAAATCAAAAATTCATTCCAATAGAATCCTCTAGTCTAGTAGTATTCAATCTATTATTTTATTTTATTTCTATACGGCGTTATTTCGCTCATTGCCAGGGAATTCAATCTAATTTACGTCTCATATTGTTGATGACTTACAAATTTGTACTTTTTCTCATCTCTACCTAGACAGCAATACCACTCATGTCTTACGTACGATATACATATCGCAAACGGGGCGAAGAAAAATAACTTTGGAGTCTCAAGGAGGATGAAAAAAAATTGTAAATTTTATCTGAATATAAATAACATGTTACATCATTGACAAACTTTTTTTGATAAAAAAATATTCATTTCTAAAATGAACGTGTATTACTCAAAAATTTAAATTTTCATTTAAGCGATTAATGCTAGTCAAGTGGGGGGGGGGGGGGGCTGACAACAGAGATGAGAAACAGTCATCACAATCGTTGCAGTTAAGTAATGCCAAGCGCAGCGAAAGTTCGGGATTGGTGACCCCGAGCAATTAGTGGAACGTCCCCGGGTGGGCATCGGTATAATATAATACCCCTAACTGGCCTTAGTAGCCAAAAAGGGTTAAAAAAAAGTTAAAAAAAATTCTAGTCGATTTTTCAACCTAATAAATATTTCGAAACTACAGAGTTAATTTTCTATTTATTGTTTGTTTTGAAACTTTGCTCAGGGGCCCACATCTTGTGGGTACGTGGATGGCGACCACGAGCTACCCGAGCTGGGACAGACAGTTTTTAAGTTCTTTGTATGTCTGTCTCTTCCTTCCTCTTTTCTGCAGGCGTCAGACCGTGCGAAGGGCCGGCCTGTCCTATTTCTTCCGGTCGTAAAAAAGGCATGATAGGGTTGGAGGGAAAAAGTGAGGTCCTCCAACCCCGCGGGAATAAAGGCGAGGATAGAAGAAGAAAAAGTACTTGTTTTGACACTAATGTTTTTTTTTTTTGTATGGAAAAAAAAAATATTGATTTTTACTTTCTCTTATTAATCTTACGTAGTCCTAGTTTTGGAGCAATTAGAATTAGATTCTTTTAATTTTAGGCCAACATGTTGGCAAGTGTGTCCCATGCCCATTGCCAAAATGTTTGAATACCACTCACTGGTCCTCTCAAACAATATTTTTTTTTTATAATTTTTTAAGAAAGTTTCATAATTAAATAGATACTTGAATGATGAATGATATCAACTTATTTATTCAATGGGAAAAAAATCAAAATACGCCTGTAAGATAGACAACCGTTTATCCTTGCAGGCGCCAATAAAAAAAATATTAGTCCCATATAACTTTATTACTTTATGAAAAAAAAATCTCAAACTGATAACATCAATAAATAAACTATTAAATAAATATTACTTTATCTCACCTTGAATTTACTAATTAATAAACAAAAACATTTTTTTAGTCTATTCAATGGAAATTATTTGATTTGAACAAATCAATTTCCTAGTTTTTTTTTTTTTTTTTTTTTAACCTTTTGCTTATTCGAAGAGTTTCGCTTATCTAATGAGTATGATTATATTTTACTTTTACTTTCTCATAAACAAAGTATAGAAAGAATTGTATTCGTCAAATAATTCGGCTTTGATATTTTGTAGATTCTCCGTAGGTTCAAATAAAATATTTTGAAATTAATTAATTTTTTTGTCATATAATGATAAATTACACTATTTTCCTTTCACACAAATTGAATAGTTTTTGAGATAATCAACGAAGAAAAAGACCCCCTCCCCATTTTTTTTTAAATTTGCCCTCTCTACTACTTAGAAAGGAGTTTTTATACATATCGCACATGTAATTTTTAAAGTGATACAACTCAAAAAGTGTTTTGAGTTGCGAAAAACTATTAACTGAATTTTATATCTATCGAACTTTTTTAAATCACAAAATTGACGCAACCAAAAATAGGTTAAAACATGTTTTAAAAATTTTATTTATATCATTCTCCCACTCTAATAATTGATTCTCAAAATAAAATAACATGAGGGGACTTTTTTCAATCTCTAATGCTTGTGAATTGAAAAAAAAAAAAAAAAAAAAAAAAAAAAATATCTAGGCCTATATATATATTTTCAATTTTTATTGAATAAAAAACTTTTCACCTCCAAGGGAAAATAAAATTACTCAGATGATTAAACCCATATTATTTTTTATATGACATAGAGAGATGATGAAATGAAATGTGAAGGGTTAATGAAATTTACTGCAGCTGTTTTAGGCTCGTTATTGCACAGCCCCGTGTATGTATATATTATTATTTAAAATAAAAACCCCCCCCAAGTAGAAAATGTCATCGTTGTCATTGTCACTGTCTATCAAAGCAGAAGGGCGTCGTCGGTTCATTGAAGGGCCGATCTATTAATTCGTGTTCAAACAACGCAATTGGCTATCAAAGGCATTCAAAAAACGGATGAGGGCATACATTATAAATAGAGAATTGAAAACATGATCATTTTAACAACTCAAATACAAAGAGTTTTAAATAGAAAAAAATTTATTTTCAAAAATTGTTTAAAGTTTTAATAAAATATTATTATTATTTCTAACTTGTTAGTAGTGGTGGAAAGGATTTACAGATTTTTGTTTGTATTTTCCACACTTTATATTTAACTAATAAGGGATTCAATTGGAATAAATACAGAGTAAATGGCATTCAATGCCGAAAAAGACTTTAAATTAAATGAAAAAAAAAAAAAAAAAAAAAAAAAAAAAAAAAAAAAATCGATTTGCTACGTTTAAAATAAAGCAATTTTAGTATTTAATTATTTTAATCTTAAGGTAGTATTGCATCCAGGAAAATAAAAAACCATTTTAATTTCTTTTGGTCGACGTTTCAGACGCCAATCGCGTCCTTCTTCGGGACCAAAGATTGTTAAAAAGCACACATGGATTTTGTTGTGGAATGTGGAAGAAGGACGCGATTGGCGTCCGAAACGAAATTAAAGTAGTTTTTTATTCTCCTGGCTGCAGTACTACCTTCCTTAAGATTAATAAATAACAGCCATTTTACACTTTTATTTAATTATTTTTTTTTAACCACTCAGAGCCTTCTAGTTAGCACGTGGATGGCGACCACGAGTTGCCCGAGCTAAGGCTGGCATTTCTTCCTTTCCTCTATGTCAGCCTTTTTCCCCTTTTTCATATCAAAATATGAAACGGGTCGGTTTGCTTTTCTTTCGGTCTCACTTTTTTTTTTCATTCACCCTCACACATTCACACAGTCTTTTCGGCAACTAAGGTCATATAAGACTTTGACGATACCCATTATTTTATTATAATATCTATTGGGGGTTCAGGCATTTCTATTTAAGCCATTTGGATACCAAATGGCTTAAATAGAATCATCGGTCTGGCTGGGTCCGAACCCGCGACCCTCGGGATAGAAGGTTAGCACGCTATCAATTATGCCAAGCCCGAGGGCATCGGTCTCACATCTTTATAAATTAATTTTGCCGACCCAAAATAGGTATAAGGCCAAGATAGAAGAATAATTATTTATTTTTTATCAATATAACAACGAAAAGAGTTAGAAGGTTGAAATCCCCCCTGGGACATAACACGAAGCTTTGGAACAAAATCGGCCAAAGAGTACTAGTACTTTACTGATGTACTTTTTTTTCGATTTTCTCAAAATTCGGTCTGATTTGATTAAAATTCAAAAATCACTTATACAGTATTTTAGATGTATATTCTCATTTTTCTCTCAAAATTGTTTGAAGATCACTTTCCTCTTGTACTTCATAGGAAAGATAGGAGAAATGGTAACAAAATATAAATATTTTCTCATACTTATAAATTTTACATCTTGAAATTCGAATGTAGGCCTAACCTACTGTCGGAAACTAAATATATGTGACACAAAAAATCTGGTGTGACAAGCACAGAAGACAACTTTCGATTACCGAAGGTAAGAGAATGTTGTGTACTGTGCGACAGTCACACCATATTTTTTTTGTTGAACATAATATAGTGTGAAAGGAAAAAGTGAATGAATGACAGAAGAAATTAATTACACCAGGATATAGGTTAATAAAAAGATTAGAATCTTTTCCAAATTAAAATAATCAAGTTATACTACACTCGGTTTCCATCCATAATAAAAAAACATTAATCACGTCATTTTAGAAAGGAGAGAGGAATAGATCATATTTGCTTAGATTAGAGAAGTGCTGGGCCCCCATTCTCTCTTTTTCTTTGTTGAAATGGGTGCCTTGCGTGAGCCCAAAGGGTTCATGAAAGGGTTCTGATATGAATGGCGATTTGCATTTAAATACTCCAACGTCAAGTTAACGAATCGCACGGATACCCTCTCTTTAGAGATTAAGGAATATTAATTTCCTTTTTTTTTTTATTCTATAGACGTCAACAACCAAATATATATTAGGAATTTATCAATTTTAATTGATACTCGAGATTTATGAATTCCCCTGGTGTGAGAAATTAATTATAAAAAGTAACCTTAAAGAAGTAAGTGATGGATGCAATAAGCCACTAGTAGGCCTATATAATGTATTAACATAACATGGGAATGCAAACAACACATCTCTTCTGCATGATAGTCATTAAACATCCACTAAATGTCTATAATGCATGCATTTTCCCCGAGTCGTTAATTCATATTAATATTAACATTTATGTTTAACATTAACAAATATTTGAGAAATTTAATTAGAATATAATAGTAGACTTAAAAAAAAAAAAAAAAAAAAAAAAATTACTTAATTTTAATAATACAGATTTTGCTCAATTTCAGAGCGTAAAAGTTTCGGCAAGTAATCATTCATATGAATATTAAACGCCAAGTTGCCGAAAAGACTGTGTGAATGTGTGTGTGAGTGTGAGTGTGAATGAGAAAAAAAAAGTAAGAGAAAGTAAAAATTTATATAAAAAATCAAATTTTTAAGTATTAATTTTTAAAATTTTATTCTAAATTACTCTTTTTATCCCCTTGTATTTGCACTTACAAAGAGAGCCTCATGCATTTTAAATAATATATGATGTTAAATGAAGACTTCCAGCGTACTTTAAGTTACGTTTTATTTATTAAGCTTATTATAAACGCTCCCTTCTTTCGCTAAAATATTAGCGTTATAGAAATTGTGGTGACATATGCTTATTAAACGAGACAGACATAAAACTCTTTTGATTTCTTTTTTCGTCGTTTCGAGCGCTCACCCTTCCTCAGGACCTAATTGACATATTTATTTTATAAAATGAAATTAATTACATCATTTTGGAATACAAACAAAAAACATTTTAATATTAAAATTGTACCCATTACCACAATGGCAACTATTGATATAATAATATTAAAAAAAGATAAATAACATTATGCTAGTTTTTTTTGTTTTTTATGTTCGATACGTATGGAAATTTGCACAACGATACAAAAAAAGATGTTGCCCTATACTCTCTCTCTAAGGCATGGAAGGCCTCATATTGCCCCAATATATCTTGGGGCGGGGAGCCTTTGGGGGGAGTCTTGGGGGGGGGGGGCGGACCCTTATAGTGGTTGCCATGTACGTGGCCCGTTTCAAATATACTTAAATCATAATTTGGCCCTTGCTGCATAAAGTTTAACCTCTGCTCTAGAGTATATTTCTTTAAAATTGATTAAGCAATTGATACAAAATTTTCCGGTTTTTATGGTAAAAATTATCCATTATGTCAGTTCCTATGTAAAGAGTAAATCCCAAAAGTATAACTGTCATAACTAACATGCTTTCTCTGACATATCACGAAAGAAAAAAACTCATATTCAATTTTAATAAAAAAAAAGCAATTCAAATATTGAGATATTAAATAAATATAATGAAAAAATCTTGAGGTTGTTGTGAAAACAGAAAAAAAGTTTAGAAGTTGTGATAACTTAACTCAGATTAAATCATAAAATACCATGTTTTTTTTCTTATTATTTGAGCGAGAAAAAATTTTACGCACCTAACGAACTAAATTACTTACTTTATGATTATTAACTCGCAGACACAATATAATCCTAATTCTTATTATATTTCTTCTAACTTTTGAACTGTTGTAGTTTAATTTCACCACAAGTTTATAAAAGCACATTAATTGTATTCATAGTAATAATAATTTTAGTTTTAAGAAATATTCTTAGGAAAAAATATAATTCAAATATGCTAGGTATAAGGAAGTAAAATCAGATCAATTCTTATTTACTGTACTAATCTATACAACTCAATCACTCTACTATTTTTTCAAATTATAAATTTTTCATTTATGATAAAATTAATCATTACTAGCCGCGACGCCCGCCTTTGCGTCTAGCCGGAGGGCTTCGCCCCCTGGTCCTCCCGCCAGCTGGCTCGGCCACGCCTTAGGCGGCCCTCGTATTTATTTTTAACACTATTTACTAAATGTTAACGCTTTGGCTTTTTGTTTACAGAATAGCTATTTGAGGCATTTGAATAGCATTTTTTAATGCTGATTGTTTTACATTACTTTTTAACACCTATTTTAAATTTTAACGTCTGTTTTTAGAGAATAGACCTGAACAAGTTTTACATCAGTAGAAAATTTAATTGGAAGCCATTTACTTGATATTTTTGTCATATATATTGCATACTTTGCTGCATATTTTAATACTTTTACTGCATATTATATGGTATATTTAAGGGTTGTTTGCATAAAAATCCGGGCTTTATTTATAAGTATCAGTAAACCATTCATTTTCCGTTTTTCTTTTCCTTTATATTTCAAGAAGATATAGCTTCTTTTTTTATTATTTATTTAAGGTTTTTTTCGGCATCTAAGGCCATTTAGACTCAATCCCTATTTATTTCAAATGATTTATAGCCAATTCAAATGAAATAAAAGAAGATATAGTTATAATTAAGTATAAATCAAGATAGAAATCTTGGTAATTATGTTATTTAATTTTTCATCCTTCAACATCAACTCATAAATAAAAAGAAGGCCTCCTTCTACTCTTCGCTGGTAGCGAATAAAAAGAAGGGGAGAAAAAGAGGTGAAAAACCACACCCAAATAAATGAACGATAGTTTATTCAAACAGGCAAAGGGCGGCGACCAGAACAAAGTCTGATTATGAAGATATAATAATAACACTCTCTGATTGTTTGAATGTTAAAATAAAATAAAAAAAGAAATTCCTTTACGCTCTCGTTTTTTATTATTATTTTTTTTTTTTTTTCAAATCGAATTTACATCTGTTCTTCATTTGTCATTTGTCAAAAAAGACACGACAAGGCGCTCAAAAAAAAAAAAATCTAAACTATATCATATAAATGCGAAATTATTTCAAGCTGTCAACCGGCTATCATAGTAAAGGCTTAATTTAAATTCAAGCAACAAAAGAAGTGGAATGGATAAAAATAAAGGTTGCATTTCTCTCTCTATTTCATATAGACTTCATATATGTATTTAAACAGAAAAGAATTTGGACACCTTTATATTAGCCCTTTTTTCAATTACCCCTAAAATAAATAAAGCAAACCTTTTTCATATTTTATTTAAAATATTAATTATAATGTTGATATAAGATAAGGTGGCTGTAGATATCAGTTGATACAGGACAGAGGAGTTGGCAGCCAATTTTAGAGCCTCTATATTAAATAAAAACTCTCAATTCTGGATACGTTTCGGCTTTATTCTACTAAGGCCATCATCAGTCCCATTAGAGCTGGAAAGACATACATTAATATATAAAGATGACAGTTTACAAAATACAAATAAAATATTTTATATAAAATATAAAAATCTCACAGTATTAATATATAGAGTTGTTATAATGGAATATTTTTTATATACATTAGTTGGTATATAAATAATTTCTATTTTGTATGCTTCCAGTTTTTAATACGTGTGTATACGTCTAAGTAACAATTTGATTTGATCAGATATTTCTTAAATTTCCAAATATATTTTTCAATGAGATGGGATTATATCAATGACCCTTATTATTAGGACATTGCCTGAGGTGAGAAGCCGAAATAAATATTTATATAACATATTTGCGTTATTATTATAGACAAGAAAATCCTATAATCCGGTCAAAAAGGTTAAAAGAATATTGCTTCTCTATGAAAAAAATAATTTAAAAACAAAATTTTCCTTTTGTGTAAACTTTTTTTAAAAAAATAATAAACATATTTTTTTATTATACTAAAATATATATATATATATATATATATATATATGCACACACCTATATTTTCAACAGAGCGTCATTGTTAGTCAAGAAAGAGAGATAAAAACTCGCTTAGTCCGTCACAGTCCGTCTGAAAATTTAGCGCCCTGCTTCCCATTGCCTTGACAAAACATTTTCCGCAAACAGCCTTTTTGTAGTATTTTCTACTTGCATCAAGACTATGGCATTATCTAGATCGAAGAATGATTTGTCATCGTGGCATGAGAGCAAAGGGCTGTGGACGTTTTTATTCTTAATATCTCTTCTGTGATCTCCCCATCCTATCATAAACTCTCCTGGAAGATTGACCAACATACACGCTACATGGGGATGGACAATTTAAGCATTTAACCAAATAAATTATGTTGGATCGCCTATTCAGTTGGAATCTTATCCTTGTTATTATACAAGAAAGATAAACTTTCTTGGGATTTAGGTGCAGTATGCAAACCACAACCCCTAAAAACCTTTTGGATCTTTTCTGAGATTCCAGGAACATGGCTAAGTGAAAAATATAAATTATTATTGATGGTGGGTGTGATATAATAATAATACGATCACACCCACCATCAATAATAATTTATATTTTCACTTAGCCATTCAGGAATCTCAGAAAAGATCCAAAAGTTTTTAGGGTTATGCAGACCCACGTAAATCCCAAGAAAGTTTATCTTTCTTGTATAATAACAAGGATAAGATTCCACTGAATAGGCGATCCAACATAATTTATTTGGTTAAATGCTTAAATTGTCCATCCCCATGTAGCGTGTATGTTGGTCAATCTTCCAGGAGGAAAAAGGGTCACGGAAGAGATATTAAGAATAAAGTCGCCTTAGCCCCACTATCATGCCACTTTCTCGTGACAAGATAATCATTCTTTCGATCTAGATAATGCCATAGTCTTGATGCAAGAAAAAATACTACAAAAAGGAAGCTGGTGGAAAAAAATTTTTGTGAAAAAAATGGGGGAACAGGGCCCTAATCCTCCGGGCGACGGTACCCGGTTTTTATCTCTCTTTAATGGACTAACAATTATATTACATATTAGTGACGTGCATATATATATATATATATATATATATATATATTTTTTATATAATAAAAAAAATATGTTTATTATTTTTTTAGAAAGTTTTTTATAAAAGGAAAATTTTGTTTTTTAAATTATTTTTTTCATAGAGGAGCAATATTCTTTTATACCCTTTTGACCGGATTATAGATTATTTCTTGTCTATAATAACTAACGCAAATATGTTATATAAATATTTATTTCGGCTTCTCACCCCTCAGGCAATGTCCTAATGATAAGGGGTCATTGCCATAATCCCCATCTCATTGAAAAATATATTTGTAAATTTAAGAAATATCTGATCAAATCAAATTGTATACTTAGATATACACGTATTAAAAACTGGAAGCATACAAAATAGAAATTATTTATATACCAACTAATGTATATAAAAATATTCCATTATACTAACTCTATATTAATACTATTGAGATTTTTTATATTTTATATAAAATATTTTATTTGTATTTTTGTAAACTGTCATCTTTATATATTAATGTATCTTTCAGCTCTAATGGGACTGATGACCTTAGTAGATCAAAAGCCGAAACATATCAGAATTGAGGTTTTTTAATATAGAGGCTCTAAACTGGCTGCCAACTCCTCTGTCCTGTATCAATATTAATTATAATATTAAAAAAAATAACTCTATTCAGATTAATATCCTAACTTGCTAGTCCTCTATTCGTTGTATTTGTTTTCTCTTTTGTTATGGAATTGTTTTGGGGCTCGCTGGTGTAGTGGGCTAGGGTGTCGGCTTCTACAAAGAAGATCCCTGTTCAAACCCTGGGCGTGCGGGATTTTTCATTAAATAAAAAAAAATATTTATTTAATGTAAACAAATCCTCACTCAAGCAGGCCCTGGATTGGAATATGGGATCTCACAACAATAGCCCCCAGGCAACTCTACGAGGAGAGGGAGTTGCTGTGACATCCCGTCCTGTGGAAGGGACGTAAAGAAGATTCCCTCTCAGTGATGCATTCTTCGAAAGGAGTAGGCTACACGCCGGTGCTGAGGGAGTTCCTCCTCAACCAGGCGGACATCCTTCCTAGCATAGAAGAGGTTTGATATAAGGAGCCGGTTGGAACCAGAAATAAGGATTAGTTCACTATCTAGAGACGGAAGCAGGAGGAGGAGTTAGAGACCGGAAATGATGTAACTTCACGGGGTGCCAGTAGATGGCTACGGTCAGAGGCCGGTTGGGTTTGAGGTGTGTGTCTTTGTGCACGAAAGCACCTCGGGTAAATAAACGGGGATCCCGATAGGAATTTCAAATAATAATAATATGGAATTGTTTTACAGATTAAGGGCCAGTTACTTCACTTCCAATTAACTCTGTCTGTCTGTCTGTCCCGTCTGCCACTCTCCATTTGGGCAACTTCCTGTTGGATTTTTGAAACAAAATTTGTATGCTTAAAGAGGACCTTCTTGGGATTACAGGAAAATTATTTTCATCCCGAAATTTCTATAACTTTTTTGAGTTATTAATTCCTAAAGTTACTATTTATCCCACAGGAAACGTATAGAGAAATATTTATGAATTCCATTTCCATTTGTGTATTCTGAATGTAAATAAATCCTCAAGCAAGCACTAGATTGGAATAGTAATGATAATTTTTTTTTCATAATTAAGAAAAGGCGAGGGTCCGCCGCAGGCGGGCCCGAGCCATCCGGCGGGGAGTCCAGGGGGCGAAGCCCTTCGAAGGCAGGCGCCGCGGCTAGTAATAATGTAAAACAAATGATCAATCCTGTTTGACTGACATCCTCTTCTCTCATTAATCTAATCGTTGGACAGCCACTTCTTTTATCGACATAAATGATCAAAAACTTTCGTTTCAAGTAGTAATTTACAGAATGTTTTTTGTCATTCGCACGTCCAGCTGTGGATACTTTCTTAATAACGCACTACTGCTCTAAGGGCCAATAATATAAAGCAAGTTCAGATTTAAACTTGGTTTAAGTGATGGCATGGTTCAATGAGTCAATCTGAGTTTAAAAAATCAACCTTGTTTAAACTATAGGCCTAAGAGTAATAAAGTAGATTGCAAATCTTTTGAGATGGATAACTCACTGTTTGAATATGGATGAATTTAAATAATTTATTAACCAACCAACTCTTTTTACGTTCCTTTAACACCAAGGAGTTATAGGCTATATAGGAAATTCTCTAGACGGTTAACCCAATTTACCAGAATACTGTGACCTCGTGTCTTATTTCAAATTTTGTTTCACTCTTCCACATGTCTCTTGTATACATTCAACCATCACCTACTGCCAAACAACCTGGAAATGATTTTTCTAAACATTTTATTTTTCTTTCCTTCTCTCAGGAAGACCATTTAAACATATCAGCCTCTTTATTCTCTGTTTTATCATATACTCTCTAGAGTCCGTAATCTGTAATATCGTACGTGCTCAGCTATCGTCGATTAAACTGTCATCGCCATGGGACCACTAACTTCACCGAATTGCACTAATTATCATCATTCATGTAGTTATTCTCCTTAATCATCCTACATAATTATCATCACTATCAAGATATAAGCGAACACAAAAGATTCAATATCCAGCATGTCAAGTGTTAACATAATTATTTAAATAGAAATAATACTAACCATCATTAGGTCCGAATTATTTAATAACTTTATAAATACATACCTCAACTTAACAAATTATATTTTAAATTTTAATTATCAACTTAACAAATTATATTATATTTATAAATAAATTAATATTCAATATAAAATATAAACGCTTCAAATATTATTTTAAATTACTATTATGCCTATTATAATAATGTCTTGGCGTCCTCTTATATAAAAGTTTTCAGGTCGTACCAAGAGTTAGCTTGAAAATTCTTTCTCAAAAATTAATTTCCAAATTTATTTACTAAAAGCCCGTGTTCATAGAGAATACATTATTAGCTTCTCGTCCCTGGGTTTGGGGGTTTCCTCGTCCCGTTCCAGACGAGAAAAATGTAATTTAATTGAATTGGATACCAATCAAGTAAAGAAAATAAAAAAAAATCTGGTGTGATGGTTGCACACTTTCAAAGAAGAATCTGTTATCATGGCAACCATTTCTCCCATCTTTTCTATGAAGTACAAGAGTAAATTGTACTTCAAAACATTTTTAAGGAAAAATTTATAATAGGCTATACATTTTAAAGAGCATCTAAAAAATTATTGATTTTTAAACAATTTCGGTATAGCGAATTTTGAGAAAATCGAAAAAAAAAACTGAAAAAGTACATCAGTAAAGTACTAGTACTCTTTGGCCGATTTTGTTCATTTTGTTATTTAGGCTGTCCGGGTGGGTACCTAACTTAAATATAAAATTTCAATCATGAAGCTTAATTCCTTCATGCTAAAAATCGTTATACACAAATAGACACACACACAGAAGAGCCAGATAGACAGCCCAATTTACGGCACCCTGTTTTTTGGACTCAGGGGACCCCAAAACGTGTAGGCCTATATCCATCAAAATCTCGACATAGAATTTTTGACATGTTCGCAATACTTTCTTTCTATATATACGTATATAGGCTATAGACCTACCTGGTATATTTATTTTTAACCCTCACATTTTTTTCTCATTCACACTCACACTCATACAAACATTTACACAGTCTTTTCGGCAACTTAGGCCATTTAAGACTTTACGATAACCGTTATATATAATAATATCTATTGGGGGTTCAGGCATTTCTATTTAAGCCATTTGGTCCCCAAATGGCTTAAATAAAATCGTCGGACTGCCTGGGGTCCGAACCCGTCCTATGGAAGGGACGTAAAGAAGGTTCCCTCTCTTGCATTCTTCGAAAGGAGTAGGCTCACGCCTGTGCTGAGGGAGTCCCTCCTCAACTAGGACATCCTCCATAGCATAGAAGAGGTTTGATATAAGGAGCCGGTTGGAACCAGAAATAGGATTAGTTCACTATCTAGAGACGAAAGTAGGAGGAGGGTAGAGATAGGAAAGGACGTAACTTCACGGGGTGCCGGTAGATGGCTACGCCAGAGGTTGGGTTTGAGGGTGTGTCTTCGTACACGAAAGCACCTCGGGTAAATAACCGGGATCCCGATAGGAATTTCAAATAAAATAAAATAGATTTATTTATTTACAAAAAAATCAGTAATTTTTTTCTCTTCATGTATTTTTGATTTTCTCATTAACTATTTTTTCGATGATATTAAAGAAATACTTTAACTTAAGAGCCCAAAATATTTTAAGTTATCGAGCTATCTCAAATATTTGTTTAGCACAGGTTTTGTTCTTTAGAATAGAGTTTACTTTCAAGGAAGGGAATTAAAATTTTTGAAGGTTTTGAACTTAGCGAGGTTTACTTACGGGTTCTACTATATTACATATATAAGGTAAGAGAAAGTAAAAAATCTGGTGTGACTGGCGCACAGCACACAACTTTCTCTTACCTTCGGTAATCGAAAGTTGTGTACTGTGCTTGTCTCACCAGATTTTTGTGTCGACATGTTTTTAGTTTCCGACAGTACGGTACATTCTATTTTCAAGGTGTAAAATTTATAAGTATGGCAAAATATTTATATTTTGATACCATGGCAACTATTTCTCCTATATTTCCTATGGAGTGCAAGAGTAAAGGGGTCTTCAGAAGATTTCAATCACAAAATGAGAATATACATTTTAAAGAGGATCTAAAAAATAATTGATTTTTGACATGAATCCAATACTTTCTCTCTCTATATATTAGCATATTTATAGAGGTAAGAGAAAGTAAAATGAACCAAATACAAATAGGTGATAATTATTACAAAACAAAGCAAAGGTGCTTAAGAAGATGATGATTTCTTTTTTCGGAGAAGTAATGACGATTTTTTTTTTTTTTTTTTTTACAAATAACGATAGTGAGGTTTCTTAGGGTCAGCTAAATTCGTTTTCGAGAAGATATTTTTTTTTTTCTTTCCCTCTTACGTTCTCTCCACCCCACCAATTCTTTACGAAAACGAGAGCGAATCTTCTTGACTAATGGAAATTCTTCGTCGATGGCGTTGATGCTTTTATTTTCTTTTTTTTTCTTTTCTTCTGCTTCGATTTTTTTTTATCCAAAAAAAAATTATATATATTTTTATAAATTTAATATTTTATTCAAATTTCTGTACAAACATATTGAAAAAAAAAAAAAAAAACATATTCAATAAATTATCTTGATTGGAAAAATCCCTTTTCTTTTTAGGACATTTTTTACTTTCTCTTACCTATATATGTATATTAGGGTGATTCTTAAAGGGTCAAAATTTTTACTTTCTCTTACCTATGTATATATGTAATATATATATATATAGAGAGAAAGTATTGGATTCATGTCAAAAATTCGATGTCGAGATTTTTTATGGATCTTCACGTTTTGGGGTCCCCTGAATCCAAAAAAGTGGTTTTCGCGACATGGTCTGTCTGTCTGTCTGTGTGTGTGTCTGTGAACAAAATATCTCAAGAACGAAAAGAGCTAGGAAGTTGAAGTTTTATATTTAAGTTAGGCACCCCATGGGACGTGACACGAAGCTTTTGAACAAAATCGACCAAAAAGTACTAGTACTTTACTGATGCACTTTTTCAGTTTTTTTTCGATTTTCTCAAAATTTGCTCCAACGATTTTTTTTTTAAATTCAAAAATCAATTATTTTTTAGTTGCTCTTTAAAATGTATATTCTCATTTTGCCATTGAAATCTTCTGAAGACCACTTTACTCTTGTACTTCATAGAAAAGATAGAATAAATGGTTGCCATAGTAACAAAATATAAATATTTATATTCATACTTATAAATTTTACATCTTGAATTCTAATATATCGGCGGAAACTAAATATATATCTACACGAAAAATCGGGAAAGCACAGAACACAACTTTCGATTACCTAAGGTAAGAGAAAGTTGTGTGCTGTGCGCCAGTCACACCAGATTTCTTTTTGTAAGGAATTAACATTTTCAAAAATCACTTCTTAAGTACCTCCTATGTAATAAAAGTAATTAACATGCCAAATTATAACTTTCTAGATTTTATAGTTTTAGGGTCTGCGTCAATCAACATTTAGGCATATCTCTCTCATACAGATTGCCCCAGTGATCTCATATGAGATAACTCATTAAAATTAGGAATTTTTTTTTCTCTAGATATTTTTTATTTATGGTCTTTTTTTTTTTTTTTTTTTAAAAAACACACACTTTTTTCAAACACCCACCCAATTCCCCACACACCCCCCCACACTCTCCCACACCAACCCAGACAAAAGAAGACGATGACAAAAGTTGTAGAAAAAACTATGTGGGGGGGGGGTGTGAGGGCTCTTTAACCACCATGTGAGCCAAAAGGATAAAAAAAAAAATCAGAAGAGCCCAGGGGCCCCGGCGCCGAGCGGGAAAGGAGGAGGGGGGGGCACCCCCCCCCCCAACCGGGGGGGCTATTTATGGTCTAATTAAACGATTTTTATAAAATAAATTTAAAACTTTAAATGCTGGTAGCGACCCCTAGAATAGAAATACAGCCAAATTTTTTTCTAGAGCATTTTACATGTGGGAGATTCGAATGAGAGGGTGAACAATAAAATCTTAAACACTTCATTTTTAAGCATCATCCTAATGTACGAGGGCAGGTCAATGAGTCCGTGACTTTTTGAATGAAACACAGGTTTTTGGATAAAAAATTATTTTATTTTTCAACTTAGTCTCCTTTGTGCTCTATACCCTTTGTCCAACGTTTCTCCAATTTGTTGATAAGAGAAGTGGCTGTTCAACGATTAGAATGAAAGACAGGAAGAGAGGATGTCAGATTTGAGACTGTTTGTTGACTGATGAGCATCTGACAACTGATATGTAAATTTTGCATTTTTATATAATTTTGTATATGTTTATATATAACAACTCTATCTGCATCTCAATGGTGTATACCTTGAGATTGCCAATAATCTCTTAAGAACTGATGATGGATTTATATAATTAAACCCGAAACGTCTTCTGAGTCGAGATTTTTATTCGATAGAGGCTCTCCTTTTGGCTCCTCTCTTCCATTCTAGTTTCTCCAATTTTTTTATCACTTCCAAAAATAAGATTTGTAGAGGATATCAAAATAGGTATTTGTTTGTGAGATGATTTCTTCGGTGGAGTCAAATCTTTTTCCGCCGAGCCATTTTTTCAGGTTGGGAAACAAGAAATAGTCTCTCGGGGCTAAATCCGGAGAATAGGGCGGATGAAGGAGCAATTCGTATCCCAATTCATGGATTTTTGCCATGGAAACTGCACATGTGTGCACTCTTGGATTGTCCTGCATTGTCTTCTCAATCACGAGGTAGTCTGCTATTGATGGATGTCAAACAAAACCTAAAAGACCCAGCTGGTTCAAATTTCGACAGGAGTCAGCTGATAGTTGCCTGCTAACAGAAGCAGTGTTGCCATTTCAGTTAAGAGGTGGGAAATTCAAAAAGTCACGGGCTTATTGGCCTGCCCTCGTATATGGCGTTGCTTAATTTCAAAGATCTCGGTGACAGTTACTCTTTGTCTAGGTCAGAGTCGCCGGCAAATCTTGAATTCAAATGTACCGTACTCCCTGGCTCAGAGGTAGAGTTTCTACCTCTTGTGTTAGGAGTCAAGGATTCGTTCGCATCCCGTCTCATGCGATAAAAATTTATTTCAATTAAATTGGCTTCCAATG
>JAKCPI010027933.1:0-21419 GCA_023213315.1 Euborellia annulipes | reverse complement strand
TTTTAGATTATAATTAATGAATTCTAAATTTTTTTAAATGACGTACATTTAACACGTAAATAACCGGATATTACACTCAAAATTCTTATTATTTTACTCAGCTGCATTTTGCGAATATTTAAATTACATTAAATTGGTTAATTAATGCCCAATTCACGAGGCTTGTCCTTGTCCCTTTAGTTGACATCGCAACTCTCATCTCAAATGGTATTAAATCCTTGTTGGGATTCCGCATTTCACATAACGTAACCTATATTTTGAAGTTGAAACACGATATTAAATTGCCTGCAGAATAATATTATTCACCAATCTAAATAGGATCTGCATTTTATTAAATTTTCAAAACATCTTTTAAAAGAATTGGACATATTGTCGGCATAGACTCTTTTTCTTTCTCTTTCTCTCCATTACAATGAATAATGTGATTTAATCAATGGACATGTATATAGGTACAGTATATACTGTCTAGCTGGGAAATATATTTAAAAGAAAGATATCAAAAAACCAATAACTTTAAAAATGAATTATCCGAAAACATTTTTATCAAATACCAGTTATTTTTATTGAAAAAAAACTTATTAATGTATTATTAGTATAGAGATTCGTATAATATTAATAAAATTTGAAAAGAAAATAGACTAATAGCTAATCCATAACCAATTTTTACTTTCTCTTACCTATGTATATATGTAATATATATATAGAGAGAAAGTATTGGATTCATGTCAAAAATTCGATGTCGAGATTTTGATAGATCTTCACGTTTTGAGGTCCCCTGAATCCAAAAAGTGGTTTTCGCGACATGGTCTGTCTGTGGGTGTGTGTGTGGGTGGGTGTGTCTGTGTTCACTTCTTAAGCATGAAGGAATTGAGCTATGAGGCTGAAATTTTATATTTAAGCTAAACACCCCCCGGGACCGGAAAAATAAGCTTTTAATCAAAATCGGCCAAGGAGTACTAGTACTTTACTGATGTACTTTTGTCAGTTTTTTTCGATTTTCTCAAAATTCGCTCTAACGATTATGATTAAAATTCAAAAATCAATTATTTTTTAGATGCTCTTTCAAATGTATATTCTCGTTTTGCCCTCAAAATCGTTGTTTGAAGCACACTTTACTCTTGTGCTTCATAGGAAAGATAGGAGAAATGGTTGCCATAGTTACAAAATATAAATATTTTCCCATACTTATAAATTTTACATCTGAATTCAAATATTACCTACTGCCGGGAACTAAATACATGTCGACACAAAAAAAATCTGGTGTGACAAGCACAGTACACAACTTTCGATTACCGAAGGTAAGAGAAAGTTGTGTGTTGTGCACCAGTCACACCAGATTTTTTTTTTTCTTTATTTTCGCCTTTTGGGGTTAGCCATTCACTCCTGCATTTTTTACAATATAATATAGTAAATACAAATTTATATAGAGTAAGGTGGGGCAAAAGTCCGCGCGGGGCAAAAAGTCCGAATCCTCATTTTAAAATCCCCGCTAGACTTGGCGTTGTTCTAAACAACTTTGTTAGGTTGCTAACAACAAGAACAGATGATGATTCGAAATTCTTTTTTTTTTTTTTTTTTTTAAACATTCACACTTTTTTTCTCATTCACACTCACATTCACACAGTCTTTTCGGCAACTGAGGCCATTTAAGACTTTACGATAATCAGTATGTTTAATATATCAATTGGGGGGTCCAGGCATTTTTATTTAAGTCATTTGGTATCCAAATGCCTTAAATAAAATTATCGGACTGCCTGGGATCCGAACCCGAGACGTTCGGTATAGAAGGTAGGCACGCTACCAACTACTCCAAGCCCCTTGGGCTTCGAAATTCAATAACGTGTTTGAAGCCGATTGTTAACAATGAGCAAATTTATGTTTTTGTCACCTTCCATCTAATATTTATGGTTGCAACATGTACCAGCATGCACTTTTCTGTCTAATGTCTTTGATTGCAAGCTGATAACCCTAAATAAATATTTTAAAACCTTTTTCTTCTCTACAGTTAACAATAAAAATTTTTGTAACACTTCGATGAAAATAGCTAAATGGGGCAAAAGTCCGCGGCCTCGACGGGGCAAAAGGCCCAATGGATCTCCAATGGAACCAATGTCACCCAATAGTATTCGAGTTTCTAATACCCCTACCTAGTAGTTTCTCGGATTAATGAGCCTAGGGAAACGAGCATGACCCGAAATGTTTATGCAGATTATGAACTTCAATCTTACTGGGGCTAATTGTTATAAGGCCTATTGTGTATTTCTAATAAATAAAATAAATACATAAAACATACCTATACCTAATGTATTTCTTATTAAGTCTTTTTTATACCCTGGTTCGAGACGGTTGTTCGCTGCAGGGGCAATTATTTGCACCTAAGGACTTTTGCCCCGCTAGTGCGGACTTTTACCCCCTCGGTGGGGCAAAAGTCCGCAAATGAAAATTTTTGTTTAAATACCTCTCCTACTCTTATGCTACCGAATTGGAAACCAAAAAAATTATGTAAGATAGCCAATTAACCAGGCTTTCAGGGGATGTTCCTATTTTTATTGTATCTTTCATAGGAAGGTCAAAAAAAATTCCCAAAGAAAAACTGCGGACTTTTGCCCCCCACCTTACTCTATATATCATTTTTACTTTAATAAACATAAAAAATTTTCTATAAGTATTGGCCGATTTTTCATCTTTCAATTTCACCTCTCGCATTAAAAAAAAAAAAAAAAAATAATTTAAATAATAAAGATTTTATATTAGCTTAAGTAAAATATACAAAAATTCACTATTGTTTATTATTTGAAAAACTTTTCAATTAATATAGTTAGTATAGTTTTATTTTACTTTGAGGATTACAAATTTAATCCGATAATAGTATTTCTGTCCCCAGAAATGTCAAACCTCAAACTTTGATATCCATTAATATTTACTTGATCTTGCAGCCCTTCGTTAATTACTAATTTACATTGGAAATTTTGAAATCTCCCTTTAGTCATCCTCATCATTATAAATTAATTAAATAACTTCAATAGATAAATTTAATATTAATTACTGGGAAAGATGACAAAGGCAGATTTGATATATATGTTATATTTCTTTAAATTAATGTACTGTAGTTACAGTCCGATGAATATTTATTTTTACTTTCTCTTACCTATGTATATATGTAATATATATATAGAGAGAAAGTATTGGATTCATGTCAAAAATTCGATGTCGAGATTTTGATGGATCTTCACGTTTTGAGGTCCCCTGAATCCAAAAAAGTGGTTTTCGCGACATGGTCTGTCTGTGTGTGTGTGTGTGTGTGTGTGTGTGTGTGTTCAATTTTAAGCATGAAGGAATTGAGCTACGAGGTTGAAATTTTATATTTAAGTTAAACATCTCCCGGGACCGGAAAAATAAGCTTTTAATCAAAATCGGCCAAAGAGTACTAGTACTTTACTGATGTACTTTTTCAGTTTTTTTCGATTTTCTCAAAATTTGCTCCAACGATTTTTTTTAAAATTCAAAAATCAATTATTTTTTAGATGCTCTTTAAAATGTATATTCTCATTTTGCAATTGAAATCTTCTGAAGACTACTTTACTCTTGTATTTCATAGGGAAGATAGGAAAAATGGTTGCCATGGTAACAAAATATAAATATTTTCCCACACTTATAAATTTTACAACTGAATTCAAATGTTCCGTACTGTCGGGAAATAAATATATGTCGACACAAAAAATCTGGTGTGACAAGCACAGAACACAACTTTTGATTACCGAAGGTAAGAGAAAGTTGTGTGCTGTGCGCCAGTCACACCAGATTTTTTACTTTCTCTTACCCTATATATATATATAGAAAGTATTGCGATCATGTCAAAAATTCGATGTAAAGATTTTGATGGATATACATGTTTTGAGGTCCCCTGAGTCCAAAAAAGTGGCTCCCGCAAATTGGTCTGTGTGTGTGTCTGTGTGTGTGGACACTTAACCATGAAGGAAATGAGCTACGTAAATGAAATTTTATATATAAGTTAGGTACTCCTCGAACTCGTGTAAATAAGCTTTTGAACAAAATCGGCCAAAAAGTACTAGTACTTTACTAATGTACTTTTTCAGTTTTTTTTTTTATTTTTATTTTTTCAAAATTCGCTCCAACGATTTTTTTTTTTTTAATTCATAAATCAACTATTTTTAGATGATCTTTAAAATGTATATACTCAGGGCCGGAACTAGGAGATTTTTTAGGGGGCAAAATTTAATTTGCCGCCCCCTCCTTAAAATTTTCCCTGATCTCAAAAATTTTTCTGCGAAATTTTTTTTTTTCCCGGAACCAAATTTTCCCGTTCGAAAAATATTTTACCTTTTTTTTAGAGACGCAAAATTTGCCGCCCCCTGATATCTGCCGCCCGGGGCACGTCACCCACTGCCCCCCCCCCCCCTAGATCCGGCCCTGTATATACTCATTTTGCCGTTGAAACTTCTGAAGACCACTTTATTAAACTTTGTAAAAGTTTTTTTTTTGTATTAATCTAACTTATTCTAAATAAATACAAAACATTGTTAAAAAGTTCGTAATGGTACCTCAACCACAGGGGAGAATGAATTATTTTTATATGTTGATTCCCATAAGGATATAACAAGCAAGGAATGTCTAAAAAAATGCATTTAAAAAATAATATTGAAATACATATTTGCTTATGAAAAGAATAAAGAAATGGACTTTTTTATATTATAATAATTTACAATTACCTAGTAAATAATTTACCCCCGCTCCCCACGCCCGAGAGGTTAGGTAGGTAGTCAAATGTCAATTTTGATTGTCTTAAATTCAAAGGCAGCGGGTTCGTATACTAGGAAATTCGATGAATATTGATTTAAATCATTTGGAGACCAAATGATATAAATAAATTTGCCTCCTGGACCCCCTAATATCTCGTAGTAAATAATTTGAGCATCTTATGTATACGGCCTAAGATGCCGAAAAGACTTAAAAAAAATAAATAAATAAATAAAGCTGTTTAGCTCACTATAGAAACTTTCCTTTTAATAAAATAATCAGATGAGTATTTAATGTTCAATATACGGTATATTTAAAAAAAAAATATCTGTCAAACAAAAAAGATGTTTAACAAAATATAAAAAAAATCATGTTAAGTTCTATTTATAAATTATGCTAATTTGACAGGTCAAAAATAAAAAATAAAACAAACACTCATGCATGATAAAATCCTTTTGTTTTATAAAAACAAAATTAATCATAGTCTGTTTCTTTTTTTTTTCTGTTACAGGATAGTGAATCGTCTGTTCGTGTGACTGGACAAGTGAGTGACGAGTGGTCGTAGAGTGAAGAGGGTGTAAAAAGTGAATAAAAGGGATGGAGAGTCTGGGGCCCCGTTTAAAGCGGCGTGCTCGTCTTGTACGTTCCGAGCGAGCACTAGACGTGACACCCCCACATTTCGCATGGGATATGATTGTACGGGACTCATTGTTACAAATCGCCTGGCCTATGTCTTTAAGCGACGAGGGACAACACACTTGCGGCGAGGACAACCCATCGGCTGTCAAATTAAGGTAGTAAACAATAAAATGACTAATATAATATCCTCTAATACAGCGTTTTCGAAACTGGGAGGCGCGGACTAGTCTAAGGGGAGGCGCGAATATTAGCCACATTCTTCAAATGATTGCTAGTTTTATAAATAAAATAATCAATAAGAATAAATAAAAAAATTTTTTATATAAATTTATATTTTTAGCTAAATATTTTTCGAGATATATATTTGAATAGTATTCAAAATACCCCGATTCGGACTAAACAAGTCATAGATATATTTAACAAGACTGTGTTTTTTATTGGTGATGCCAAACATCCCATGGCCCCCGGGAATCGAACCCAGGATCTCCGCCTTTCCGGGGCATAGGCGTGCAATCCATTGTACCAGGCCATCGGACCCTCGACCTGCACCAATAAAACTCACTTCCCCTTATATGCATTTAGTCGTGCAAGTCACTAACTAGTAACTAACAAGTTAAAAACTTTAGAGAAAAAAATTTTCCACTTATGCGCCGCTTGTTAAGCCAGTAGAGGGACAGACATCTGGGTCTGCTCTAACACACTACTGTAAGCAGCAAAGCCCCCCTGCCTTAAGGGCTTTGCTGCTTACAGTAGTGTGTTAGAGCAGATCCAGATATCTGTCCCTCTACTGGTTTAACAAGCGGCCCATAAGTGAAAAATTTTTCTTTTGAAATAAAGAGAGAAAAAATAAAAAAGTTACAAATAAATAGGATTTGGTGGTTGTGAATAAATTTGATTTAAATAATTTTGGTTTTGCAATATTGCATAAAGGTGGTAATTGAGTACAGTATATGTGCATCTGAGAGAAAAATTTATTAATATCTCAATCAATATATGATATTGATAAATTTTTACTTTCTCTTACCTATGTATATATCTTCGCTTGCATCACGTAGTGACGTATCTCAAAAAAATTAAAAATTGAGATATAACGGGTATGGCCGTGTCCTGGCGTTCTTTACATTATCACAAAGTGACGAATCTGTATTTCCATGTTTTTTCGTATTATTTAGATTTTTTGGTTTTGCATATTTCAACATTTAATATTTTGAAACACCACAAACTGATGTTTCTGGAGTCTAAAACTTTAAACAGCTCTCCTGAAAAATGATAGAAATTGAGATACGCCACTACGTGATTCAGGTGACGATATGTAATATATATATAGAGAGAAAGTATTGGATTCATGTCAAAAATTCGATGTCGAGATTTTGATGGATCTTCGCGTTTTGAGTTTCGTTTTTCATTTTAAATCCTGAATGAAAAAAGTGTTTATTTGAAAAAAATTTGTAGCCCCTGGTAAACTTGCAAAATAATTTTTACGAATTATAAACTACAATTGCTCCTGTTAATTAAAATAAAATCCATTTCAACATTAAATTTGATTTACGTTTATTTCCACGCTCACATAAAATAAACACCATAATAATAAATAAATACATTACAAGACTCATTTAAATTGTATTGATGTAAAGGATTAAGCCTAACCAGTCGTATGAAAAAATATATGTATAAATAAAATCAGTGATTTAATTAATTCCTTTAATGAATGGAGAAAATTTATTTTACCTTTTAATAAAAGCTTTTTACTAAAAGTCATAATTTACATTTTAACTTTTAAAACAAGGCAAAAAGTTTCTTTAAAAAAAAAAGTAATGAATTAAAAGTCATTTGAACTGCATTTAAAGGAAGTAAACAACGTTTTACTTTTGAATTCTTTTTTTTTTTACTTTCCAAAAAGTTGCTTAATAGAGAATTTTTTTTTAATATTTCAATCTCACTTGTAGCATTTGAAATTTGATATTATCCAAGATCTTCGTTTTTATGGCATTATATGGGATGTGGGAATAAAACTAACAGTGAGTCGTGGCATGCCTTGGTTTAGGAAGAGAATCTTAGCTCGGGTAAATCATGATTGCCATTAGCGAATCGAATAGAAAAAAAAAAGTTGAAAAAATTCTTAAACCAAAGCTATTTTTTATCAAGTAGAAAAGAGAAAGACGAGGAAAGAGAAATAATTATATTGTAAGAGAAGAAAACTTTTCTAGTAGAAACTTTTTGTTAAAGAGGGGGAGGAGGAGGGGGAGGGGGGGGTTGAAAGCTGAACAACATTATGGGAGGGAGCGAATTAAACTTTTTTAAAATTCCAACTGGGCACTGAGTTTATATTAAAAAAAAAATCTGGTGTGACTGGTCGCATAGCCACAACTTTCTCTTACCTTCGGTAATCGACAATTGTGTTCTGTGCTTATCACACCAGATTTTTTTGGGTCGAGGTATATTTAGTTTCCACTGATATATTAAAATTCAAGATGTCAAAATGGGAAAATGCCCTCGGGGCTTGGCGTAGAGGTTAGCGTGCTAACCTCGTATACCAAACGTCGCGGGTTCGGACCCCAGGCAGTCCGATGATTTTATTTAAGCCAATTGGATACCAAATGGCTTAAATAAGAATGCCTGGACCCTAATATAGATAAATTCATAAATAACGGTTATCGTCAAGTCTTATATGGCCTCAGTTGCCGAAAAGACTGTGTGAATGTGTGTGTAAATGTGAGTGTGAATGAGAAAAAAGTGTGAATGTTTAAAAAAAAAAAAAAAAAAAAAAAAAAAAAAAAAAAAAAAAAAAAAAAAATGGGAAAATATTTATATTTTGTTACCATGGCAACCATTTCTCCTATCTTTCCTATGAAGTACAAGAATAAAGTGTTCTTCAAACAATTTTGAGACCAAAATGAGAATATGCATTTAAAAGAACATAAATAATTGATTTTTAAATTTTAATCAAAATCGTTATTTGGATTCAGGGGACCTCAAAATCTTGTCATCGAATTTTTGATATGAATCCAATATTTGATATATAGAGGTAAGAAAGTAACAAGGCCTACTTGCCAAAATAAAATATTTTTCTACTATAAAGAACTTGGAGAGTAAAAAAAATTTCTCCACAAAAATTTTACAATTATTATGATTAGTAATGTTTGATATGGAATTTATAGAAAAAATTTTTCACATAATATTAACATCGTAAATGTTTTTTATAGTCATAAACTTTAAAACTTTTAGCAACTCTAATTCCATTTTCCAAAAGTTTAACCGTAAATATAAACGACATAAATATTTGGAATTCAATTTGTTATTCTCATCAAAAAAATATCTACGTACTTAATAACATTAATTTAAACTAGTAGTTCTGAAATAGAAGTTAGGAGAACCTAACTTAATGGTGACTTTTCAACATCTTAGGTCATATAGCTTTAGTGTACAATACTTAATATTAATTACGAAAGATAATGGGATCCAGGCTTATTTAATTATACATTTTGTATTCAAATGATTTAAACAAATTCCTCGAATTTTATTATTATTATTTGAAATTCCCTTCGGGCTCCCCGGTTATTTACTCGAGGTACTTACGCGCACGAAGACACACACCTCAAACCAAACCGGTTTTTGGCCGTAGCCATCTACCGGCACCCCGTGAAGTTACATCATTTCCTATCTTTAACTCCTTCTTCTACGTTCGTTTCTAGCAATTAATATTTATTTCTGGTTCCACCCTTTTCCTTTTATCCAAACTCTTCTATGCTAGGGAGGATGTATGTCCTAGTTTGAGGGACTCGCTCTCTCAGCACCGGCGTGTAGCCTACTCCTTTCAAAGAATGCATCACTGAAGCCGGGTCCAGACGGGCCTAACGTATAATGTAATGCGAATTCTGCGTATGGACGACTTTTCTACTTATAACGTTTGCGTCAGCGTTCGCACTGATCTTGTCCGTTTTTAGCACCAACACAAAGGCTTTCGCAGTGCTCGTTTGCACGCCGTTTGTGACCATTGTGACGTGTGGACGCTTATGGTGTGGAGTGACCAACAATCGCTTGAGCTTATCAGTTTATGTAAAGAAAAACTTGTTATTTGAAATCCAAAAAACCCAGAGTATTAAAAAAAAATCTGCAAAACGATGCTCTAAGTGATATTGCTCATTCGTCGGGGGGAAGAAATAAAAAAACAAACAAATAAATAAATAAAAGCAGATCAGCTATCACGACCTTTTTATCCGGCATGTTCGTAGCAACTAAGTGGAAACAGTTTTGAACAAGGTCCTCGTTACATAATTTGTGTTGAGTTCGTGTGTATCCGTCCAGACTATTTGCGTTACATTTCACGTTACGTTACATTACATTACACGTTACGTCTGTCTGGATCCGGGCCTGAGAGGGAACCTTCTTTACTTCCACAGGACGGGATGTCACAGTAGCTCCCCAACTCCCTCTCCTCGTAGATTTGTCTGGGGGCTATTGTGGTGAGATATTTATATTCCAATCCAATGTCTGCTTGAGGATTTGTTTACATTAAATAAATATTTTTATTTAATGAAAAAATCCTAACCCGCTACACCAGCGAGCCCCCTCCTCGGATTATATTGCTTTAAACTTTATTAAGATTGTTTCTCTGATTATTTGGAGATTCCAAACTTGTCTATTGAGAGACAGGAGGATTTTGCAATTTTTAGAATTTGTGTTGATTAACTTATCTGATCGATGCTTTTGAAAAGCTAGCAATATCTGATTCTATCCAGTATACAGAAAATGCTAGTCCCGAAAATTTAAAAAAATAAAATCTTTTTGTTACGTCTTGAAAAGAAGGAATAAAAAAAAAAAGACTAACGGGATAAAAGAGAACAAGTAGGGAGATTCTCTTTAATCTTTAGAGGGAATATTTCAAGGTTGAAATTTTATATGAGCCAATCATGAATATTTCATGCAATTTACATATCTAGTACCATACATACGTTTCATTGTAGAAGTAAAAACCATAAAAAGAGGAGAATAAAAATCTCTACACCCCTTGAATTTCAATGGAGTTTTAATAGTGGCCTTTGTTATTGATTTTATTGCTTATTATTCCCTTTGATTAGCTCATAGAAGAAAATATAATTTGATTCATTAGTGTGAATTAATAATATTTAATTAATTAATTAATATCAAACAAGTGGTTTTGTGAAAGCCACATTTGATTTTTTTTTATAAATTATGAAATACATTTTGCGAGAATAAAAATTTATATTCAATAGAGAATTAATTCCAGCTTTCATGAATAACTTAATGTCTTTCTTAAATTAAAAATCGATACTCATAAGTAGAGACCGGATTTTAAGCAAAATGCTTATTGCTGAATTTTATAAGCAACCATTAGATATTTAATTTCTATACGAATTAGGAAAAACTAAGTGCATTGAGATTGCATTTTTTATGCTTTTTTTGCTTTTTTTGAGTTTTTATGCTTTTTTTTTCCTTTCGTGCTTATTTGAACTTATTTTACGTATATTTATAATTTTTTTTTTTTTTTTTATTAAAAAACTTTTTTCCCATTCACACACGCATACACCAGAGACGTATATAAGGGGGGCGCCCCCCCAAAAAAAAAAAATTTCCAAAAACCCCGCAGTGTGAAAAAATATAGCCCTGTAAAAAAAATTTTTTCCGCAGGGTAAAAAAATTTGGTTCCGCAAAAAAAATTTTTCGCAGGGCGGGGCGGAATAAATTTAATTTCTTAAAAAAAAAATTTGTATACGCCATTGGTATGAGTAAAAATTGCTTATTAGATGCTTTTTTTCAACTTATATTATGCTTATTTAACAACTTTTTATTCAAGTTTTTTATGCTTTTTTAAGCACTTTTTTTCCATTTTTTTATGCTTTTTTGTCCGGTCTCTACTCATAAGAAAGGATAAGAACCTTCAATTTAATGGTCTATTTAATTAATATCAGACAAAAGAAATAAATTCAGAAAGGAGTCAAAATTTTTGTCTATAAAAAATATAAAATTTACTAACTCTGCATTGCACTTCTCGTTGGAGTTGTTCAAATGCTCATCAATTCATAAATGGAACAGCTAAAAGAAAATTTTTAAATAAAAAAATTACTTTAATATTTTTGGGGAATCAATTGCATCTCTAAAAGTTGTCTCTGAAAATAAATTCCCTCGGAAAATGTCCTAGTAGCTTTCATATTGAAATTAAGTGTTTGATTAGGCTTAAAAATTTTCAAAATAAATATTTTTAACAGTAATGAAAATATTTTTGTATTTGTTTTATTGATTAATAAAAAGAAAAATTATATTCTATGAGATATGAGAGAGTTTAAAATCATTTATGGCATCACAAACTGACAATTACAGTTTTTATTTTTTAAATAAATATTTTCATTGAAGTTAATATAAATAATAACGAGGTGTTGCAATCACTTTATTTTGAATCCTTCATTGGTTTCGGCTTCTGGGATATTGTTCCTATTTCTATAAATTTTTCTAAATTATTAATTTAGAAAAATTTTCATTGTGTCAAGTGTTCAAATATACCTCAAAGCAGAGGCTTACCGAGGCAGTTGGGGGCCTGGGGCGGCACTAGAAGAGGGAGCCTTTATACATTTTGTACCAGAGGTGTAAGCTTATAATGAATTTTTTTTTTGGGGGGGGGCAGTAGCGTAGCCAGGATTTCTGCTTGGGAGGGCCCAAAAGTTTTATGAACCCCCTCCCCCCACCAAGAAACTTAAAGTGGAGAAATTTTTTTTAGATAATATAATAATTATAAATAAAAAACAAATAAAAATTTTTTTTTTTCTTAAAATAAAAAAAATTTTAATACAAAATTCGTAAATATTAGAGATTTTTTCAATTATTTATAAGTTTTTTGTTAGATTTTAGAATTTATGAGAGTTAATAAAATATTTATTTAAAAAAAAATATCATTAGGGAAAACAATAGGTATTTTTTTGTTTTGGAGAAGGCTTTAGGGGGTCCCCCCCTCCTGAATACGCCACTGGGGGGGTGCTCATCTTTAAATCTCCATCCCCTCCATACACTAAAATATTTTTAAAATACCGTATATCCCTGAACCCCAAGGGGTCAGAGCCTCTCAAAGAGAAATTTTCATTAAATTTTGTTGTTATTTTTTATCTACATTTTTCCGTCTTTACTTGAGCCCTGGGGGCCCCGGGCCTCTCAAAGAGAAATTTTCATTAAATTTTTTTTTTTTATAAATATTTGGGGGCCTATGCAGGCTCGGGGCCTGGGGCGGACCGCCCCCTCCGCCCCCCCCCGCCCCACCTCTCGGTACGCCACTGCCTCAAAGAGTTATCGACAATTGACAAAAAATTCATGAAACCACTTTACAAATATTGAATAAATAAGCTATAAATGAATTTATCTCGATAAGTGAATCGTTAATAAATATTAATCATTTTAAATATATTTGGTCGAAAATACTGATGAAATAATAAATAAATGGAGAAAAAAATTCGTTCATTAAATGCTCTAATTAAACGCTGAATTCATTCCTCCACTCAATTGATCAAGAATTCGACAAAAATAAAATACAGATAAAACAACTAAGAATAAGGACAAAGAAAAACTGTATAGGTACCAAGTATATTCTTTTTACTTTTTCTTACTTATATATGTTACGGTAATATATATAAAAAATTCGATGTCGAGGTTTTCATGGATATACACTTTTTGAGGTCCCCTGAATCCAAAAAATGGTTTTTGCAACATGGTCTCTCTGTCTGTCTCAAGAACGAAGAGTTAGGTGATTGAAATTTTATATTTAAGTGCCCCTGGCACGTGACACGAAGCTTTTGAACAAAATCGACCAACGAGTAATAGTACTTTACTGATCTACTTTTTCATTTTTTTCGATTTTCTCAAAATTCGTTTCGATTTTGATTAAAATTCAAAAATCAATTATTTTTTAGATGCTCTTTCAAATTTATATTCTCATTTTCTTACCAAAGATAAGAGAAAGTTGTGTGCTGTGCGACCAGTCACACCATATTTTTTTTATAACCGGACATTCAGAAGAATAAAAAGTAAAAACTGACATTATTGATACAGTAAACAAATCCAACAAAGATTTTTCTAATTCAAAACAGTTGAGAAATACTATTAATTTATTTAATATATGCCGAAAAATACAAATTTAATTTAGTCCGATGATTTTATTTAAGCCATTTGGATACCAAATGGCTTAAATAAGAATGCCTGGACCCTAAATAATATATATTCATAACGGTTATCGTCTGAAAGTCTTAAATGGCCTGAGTTGCCGAAAAGTAGGAACCGACCGAATATTCGGTTTCGGCCAGTTTCGGCCAAAAATCATGGTTTCGGCCGTAGTTTCGGTTTCGGCCAAAAAGTGGCCGAACCTTTCGGCCGGCCGAAACCAGAGTCTGAAAAAATGGGATGAGACTCGCATGCAAAAAAAAAAAAAGGTCAAATAATTTGCTCTTGAGGGAGAAAAAATTTTAGTCTCCCTAAAAAAAGGTAAAATGATTTTCACGGGAGGGGAAAAAAAAATTCAAAAAAAAAAATAAAAAAAAAAGGTAAAATGAAAAAATTTTTTATAAGAAATACAAGTTTCGGTTTCGGTTACGGTTTCGGCCGAAACTAAGGTTGAGGCCGAATATTCGGTTTCGGTTTCGGTTTCGGTTTCGGCTGAAAATCTTGTTTCGGTCGGACCCTACCGAAAAGACTGTGTGAATGTGAGTGTGAACGAGAAAAAAAGTGAATGTTTTTAAAAATAAAAAAAAAATAAAAATACAAATTTAATTTTTCCACATCAAAAAAAAAAAAAAAACAATCCTTTGAACACTTATCAATTATTTTAAGAATACTATTCAAATAAATTAGAGATGATTAATTGTAAAATTCAGAGGCCTACATTAAATTATAAATTTAAAAGCTTACTTTAGACGAAGCATAAATACTGATGATTAATTATTAGAGAAGTTGAAGAGAAGGACAATTTTAATCAAGTAAACATCCTAGAAGATGAATTAGCTTTAAACATTAAATTGAGTGCAAAAATTGCATGAGATATTGGAACAAATTTATTCTAAGTTAGCAGAGAAACTTCTAGTACTAATAATGTCTCCCTCAATACCTCTTACGCTAATAGATAGGAGTATGGGATAAGTTTATAATTTATTAAAAAAATGGCTTTGAAAAGAAAGGGACAGAATGAATGTCTCTCTTTGGAGGTCTATGCAAAATTTTTTAATGGCTAAATGACCAAAGAAACGTTTTTTGTTTTATTAATTACTTTTATTAATAAAATAGGCCTACAGGTTTTTCTCGTTTCCAGAAAAGTTGTTCCCTAGGCAACTAGACACTTGGAAATAAACGACTCATATGATAAAATATATTGTATCGTACATTTACATATGACCCCTCCCGGATACCTGATGAAGGTCGAATAAATTTGGACCGAAACGTCGTAACTTCGGGAGTTTCATTGTTGTAGAGACACCTCTGGCTGCTACCTCGCATATGTATATTTTTTGAATTTTTATTAACATTATTATATCAGACTAATAAAATAGAAATAGCACATTATTTGTTATCTTTCTATTCACAAAACGATGACTTCCATTCACGGGCGAAAACTAAGGTTTATCTAAAATAAATAATTTGGTTATCAAACCTTGATTTGAATCCAATATTTTACAATACCTAATCATTCATCCTTTTTCATTTTACAACATTCTCTTTGTATATAAATTTAATCTAATTTTATAATATTTCCATGCCTTTTTTTCTATTTTTTCCCCTTTCATCTCACCAAATTGATTTTAGGGAATATTCTTTTTTGCTCTCAAAAAAAAAATTCTTTTGTAATGGATTTTTAGAGAGTAATAACGATATACTTTTTTTTTTGAAATATATTTGAATCCTTTTTCATTTGAACAAACCATATATCCGGCGACATTGACATAAATCATCAAATTATCCAAAATCACAAAAATAAAAGAAAATGGATATATAATAAAAAGATATTAAGAGTACAAATACATACAAAGTGACACGAAATGTCTCAACATTTTATTATAAATTAGAGAATTGATTGTGTCAGATGGTCCAGAATATATTATATCTTAAGACTAGGGATGAATTTAATTTTAGAGACGGATTCTCCGTACATTTACTTCGACATTTTGTCCCTGTTGCTGGGGGTTGAGATTATCTTTCACTTTCCTTCTCTTGGAGGAGACTTGGGTTACTAAATAAGCAAGCAGAACAAACCGAGTTGTGTTGCTACTTCAGATCAGTAATCCACAACTAATCCGCCACTCGCCTCCTCATTTCCATATAATTATAAATGTTTCACAATTCATAAAATTAACAAGTTCATTCATTTATTTAAATTTAGATTAAAAACAGTGAAATACCTAAACATCACAAAGGCGGGTAGGTAGGGCAAACTTCCACTAATGGTGTCCTTAATTTATATTCATATACCTCGGGGATGGCTTGATAAGCAAATGTAGAAGTGGGGGGATGACAAGGGGGAAAGATTACGCACTAAATGTGGATATATCATTTTAAATAAATAGACGGATTACTAGCACATCAGGCCAGAATTTTTTTTTTTTGCGAGTTCGGGTTTCTCAAAAGGTAATCGCTCTCCCCTCCCAAATAAATAAATTTTAAAGAATATATTGTAATATTTTTTGATAAAACTCTTTTTCTCTATACATTTCTTCTTATTTGGATTTTGGAGGGAGGATTCGGATCCCATATCTCCCTCCTCCCGGACTAATTCACATCTTTACTTTTTTTTTTCAAGTTTACATAAAAAATTATATTTTTCTTGATTTATTGCAAGTCTCAGTGCCATAGGTCAGTTTGAAATAATAAAAAAGCATTATTTTTATTATTTTTCACTCGATTCAATTTGTGATAGAATGACAAATAATTATGAGACGAAACAGAAATATGAAGAGAATTATGCTGAGGAACTTTGACAGATGAAACAATCTAATCTATCTCTCTTTAGAGTCAGAATTCAAGGCGCATGGCTTTATTCTATCCTAATAGCCACGGGATATTATTTAGATCCCTAGCACAAGAGACGGATACTCTACCACTGTGCTATGGCCCAAGGCCAGCAAGAATTTAAAGACAGTTTGAATGACATGCTACATTCAAATGTTTTAAGCATAATTAAAATTGGGTTATTAAAAATCTATCTTTTCTTATTAGTTCTATAATTTATTATCTATTACGGTAATTTTAAGAAATAAAAGATTCTGAATAATAAATTCCCAGATTTATTTATTTTTTATTAGTAAATTAATATTATTATTTATAGATGAAAAGATACAAGTTTCTTCCCCATATAACTTTAAATTTTTTTAATTAAACCGGACATCGCAATGAAATTGAACTCAAAACCGTGTTGCTTTCCTCTTTTCACTTTAAATATATTATACAATAAAATAAAAATTCCATTATCGATAACTACAGACGGTCGTTAAGCCTGTTATTCCTCATACTAGAATAATAAATTAACTTTTTTTTTCATTATTATACATATTCATTTTTAAATTTTAAAAACGATTAATCTTTTCTCTGCCGTTCGTTGTTTTTTATATTTAGTCATTTTTTTTCTATCCGAATTTAAAATATGGAAATAATAAATGAATAATACAACAAATTTTCATTTTTTTTTTTTTTAAGCCGGGTCCACACTATGTAACAAAACAGGTTATATGACAAAGTATTATAACTTGTTAGAGAAATTCAAGTAAAAATGTTATAAATTACAATGTGATACAACAATTTTCTTGTTATATTACAAGTTTTATGTTATCCACCAAGTGTCGGTAAAGATCAAAGAAAGTTATAAAACTTGGTTTTATAACACGCTGCGACTCGTCCACACTTGTTCACTTGTTATTAAATCTGCATATTGCATCTCGAAAGGTTGTGTCTTTTTTTGCCTATTTTATGGCCAATTTCATTAATAAGAAAATCAAAATCAGAACTTGTCATCCTGAAGAAGTTTTTAAAACTACCGTCACATGTAATGTTTCCTGACAATGGGTCAACGTCATCCATTGTTAAATCATGTAAAAGAGCTGTCCCACTATATGTGCCTCGAGCTCTTAACGATGGCTGTACCCAAAATCTTCGATTATTTCCCCGCCGCCTACATAAAATCACGCAAGCTGCTGCTGCCAAAATCACTTCCTCTACGTTTGAGGTCATTTTAATTACTAAATACTAAATAACAGCTTCCACATAGGTCCTACTCATTTTGTTTTGTTACATGGTCTGGATGTCTCTGCTATTATTTAACAAGTTATAAAACAAAGTGGTACAACAAATTTGTTACTTAACTTGTTATGTTTCCTGTTTTGTTACATAGTGTGGACCCGGCTTTAAACATTCACACTTTTTTCTCATTCAACACTCGCACTCATACATACATTCACACAATCTTTTCGGCAACCAAGGCCATATAATATAGTGTGTATTATTATACATAAATTGTTTGTACAAAAATACAATGCAATGCTTATCAGTCTTATATACACCGCCAGGTTAGAGATACAAAGTTGTTTTGATTAATGAAAGAAAGTTGTATATAAATAATAAATTCACATTAATCCCGAAAATATGTATTATTTATAATTGTAACGTAGTATAATTTATAATTTCTTATCTAGATTATTCATTATTGATTAAATGCGAATTTTTTTTAGCTAACGAATTCTCTATTAAATATTGCATTTTAGATCTATATTCATTTTCCTGCCATTTCATAATCTAATCGAAAGTTGACCATCTGGCCCAGATCAGTTTTGTGGTTAATCAAATATTAGCCCCTAAATAAATATAAAATTATATTTAAATGATGCTTTGGTATTAATATAATACAATCAATATTTAAATTTAAATCAAGACAAATAAAACCATATATTTATTTGTTTTGTATACATTTTTAATATAAGTGAAATAAAGGAACTCATTAGCGAACCTGGGCCAATTATATTACTGCTCTCGCTGGTTTATTAATTTAATTATCTTTTCAATCATTTATAGAGTTTGAAAAGCAGAAATTTAACAACATTAACTCGGATGAATTTAAAAATGTAATTCAAATTATGAATTATTATATAAAGACAAGTCCAATAATTTTAAGAAGAATTCTTCTCTCTGGCATAAAGCATTAAATCCATTTAGTCATGAATTATAATTTACTTATATTATAATTAGGCTTTTAAGAATTTTTATAGGATTGGAAAGAATGACGGTCAAATTTAAATTCGTAAAATTATTATTCTGATAGCAATCTTAAGCGAATGTTTCTTCGTTTATTCCCTTCACGGGACTATACTAATTTAATTATTAAATATTAACTATACTATTAACATCAGAGCTCTATAAAATAAATGCTTGTTTATTAGTATTAGTTTTTATTTCCATTGAAAGTGATATTGTCCGCTCTTTTTTTTTATTTGAATCAAAGTCTAAAAGTTTTTTCTCGTTGAGGTTCTTAGTACAAGAACAAGGTCTGATAACATCAGTTTGACTTCATGTCTTGGAGACACAGAGAGCTAGAAGAACAAGATAAATGAGCCTGGAAAAGACCCCGACGTCGATTTATTTGGATAAATAAAAGAGAAAGTGAAGGGGCGAAGTTAAATTACAATTCTTATTGTCACAGATTATCAACTAATAAGAAAATAGAAGAAGAAGATGAAAATAATATATTGTAGGCCTACGAAGAGCCAGAATCCTTTAAAAATAAATTTAAAAAATTTTGTTTTTATCCTCGATGGGCCAAACTTAATATTAGCCTATATACAGAATGATGAACTTTGAAATATGGTACTGAGTTTACGTTTCATTGTTCATAATCGGGGAACCTGGTTCATTTCAGAGAGTGTGAATTTGCCTTCGTTATAAAACAAACTCACCTCAAAATTTTTTTACCTTTATATACGTAATATATTTATTTGTAAATAACATAGGCAAACGTTTTAATATCTCCATAAGTGTTCTTGTTATCTGTAAAAAAGATATAGATGTTCGTAAACGCCATTTAAGGAATGGAAAGGATTAAAGACTTGCAATCTCACTCCCATCAAGAAAAATCTGGTATGACTGGTCGTACAGCATACAACTTTCTCTTACTTCAATAATAGAAAGTGGTGTTCTGTGCCTGTCACACCAGATTTTTGTATCGATATATATTTAGGTTCCGGTAGTACGACGCATTTGAATTCAAGATATAAAATTTATAAACATGGAAAATTATTTATTAAGGTGAGCATCTCGAAAAACGGTTAAAACACTATAGACTATCGAGTTACTCGAGGCGGCAAGAGATGGCTTTAGTTTTCCCTAATGGAATACAAGGAATTTTTTCCATTTCATTCTAGAGCTTCCAGCTAATTAATTAAAGGCAAAAAATTAATTATTCTTTAACACAAAGTAATTTAATTATCTACAACTTATAGAGCTCCTTTTACTTTCTCTTACCTCTATATATATGTTAATATATATAGAGAGAGAAATTATTGGATTCGTGTCAAAAATTCGATGTCGAGATTTTGATGGATCTTCACGTTTTGAGGTCCCCTGAATCCAAAAAATTGTTTTCGCGACATGGTCTGTCTGTCGTGTGTGTGTGTGTGTGTGTGTCTGTGAACAAAATATCTCAAGAACGAAAAGAGCTAGGAGGTTGAAATTTTATATTTAAGTTAGGCACCCCCATGGGACGTGACACGAAGCTTTTGAACAAAATCGACCAAAGAGTACTAGTACTTTACTGATGCTCTTTAAAATATATTCTTATTTTTCAGTTGAAATCTTCTGAAGACCACTTTACTTTTGTACTTTATAGGAAAGATAGGAGAAATGGTTGCCATGGTAACAAAATATAAATATTTTGCCATACTTATAAATTTTACATCTTGAAAATCGAATGTACCGTACTGTCGGAAACTAAATATATGTCGACACAAAAAATCTGGTGAGACAAGCACAGAACACAACTTTCGATTACCGAAGGTAAGAGAAATTTGTGTGCTGTGCGCCAGTCACACCAGATTTTTTTAAATATCTTTTATTTAATGCGATTAATCTAAAAAAAAAAAAATTTTCGAAAATCAAAAAAAGGGCTTCTATTATTTGTAGATGTTTTAAATAGCTTTAATTAAAAAAAAATTTGAGGTCGATCTCTATAGCTTCAAAATTGTGGCCGCTGGAAACTCCCAAAATTAGCACCCCGAGACGCGCACCTTAATATTTTGATATCATCTTTCCTATGAAGTACAAGATTAAAGTGTTCTAAAAAGTTTTTAAGGAGAAAATGAGAATACCGGTATATATTTTAAAGAGCACCTAAAAAATAATTGATTTTTGAATTTTAATCAAAATCGTTGGAGTGAATTTTGAGAAAATCAAAAAAACTGAAAAAGTACTAGTACTTATTTTCACGCTCCAGGAGGGTGTCTATCTAAAATATTAATACTCCATTAAATAGAAACATGTATGTATTTTAGTTAACAGCTGCACATGTACTGTATGTAACCCGGAGGACAGAGTTCCGATCCCATCATTATTAATTACACCCCCAATCATCAAAATGAACATGCAAAAGTCAATTAATAGAATCCTTCGGAAAAGAAATTTGAGTAAGCCAATTGGAACTTGAGAAGACGTCTGGAAATAAATTTAAGAGTCAAGGATATGAAAAGTATTAAAAAAAAAAAATATTTTCCCGGGGTGTATTTAGCTTAAAGCTTATCTCTATTTTCTTCTACTTTTATTTAAATAGCTTCGGTATTTTTACCATTCGATCAATCTTTATCTTTTATTGTTTAGATTATTATCATAAAATATATGAGTCGTCCATTTCCAAAAGTGCCTAATTGACAAAATTTGAAAGTTGAGATTTTAATTGAATGTTATTGGCACAACTGAAATAAACATTTGAAAATAGTTTTCCAGTGAAAAAAGTTTCCATATCCTATTTAAAACTAATACTGAAAATCGAGAACAAATTCAAACCG
>JAKCPI010027931.1:0-12712 GCA_023213315.1 Euborellia annulipes | reverse complement strand
TAAAAGTCTTATATGGCCTGAGTTGCTGCAAAAGACTGTGTGTATGTATGATGTGTGAATGGGAAAAAAAGTGTGTGTTATAAAAAATGATTTAGTTCAAAATTTATTCTTTCTGTGAAATTAAAATTATATATCTCCTCAAAGATGAAGCTGATTTTGTGATCGTTGTATAAAATTTACAAACAATCAGAGAATTTCGTTTTTTGGCTCCACATCCCTTTTCGCTGTAAACCTTACATTTTGTCTGCCCTTTTCTAAGTTCAAATTTTTTTTTTTTTTTTTTTGTATTCATTCTATAATAAAATTGAAATGAGTTCGAGATATTGATCATTAACTTTTTCACTTTCCAATCTTCTAAATCAGTGAAAAAATCAAAAACTCTTCACAAACTTAATAAAATTATTTTTTATTGTATAAACATAAGTACTAGAGAGGCTCGTAAAAATTTCAGGTTTTCTTTTTTTTCTCTCTCTGTCTTTTTCTCAAGGTTTTAAATTTGTTATAGATATTTTTTTTGTTTGCAAAGAGATTATAAACTGATTTCGGAAGTATAAATTTTGTTTCAAGTGGAAATTTTCAGGTATGTTAATCAAGTTTATAAAATAGCAGCAGCCATCTATCGAAGTGAATTAAATTAACAATATTTTTCCAATTGAGAGGCAAGACTCATAGCAAAAGGTGTAGATCTCATACTAATTTTAGCTTTATTAGAATCAATTTTTGGTAAAAAATTAACACGCTCTTAAAAAAAATAATAACTAGCATTGCCTATGCATATTGTAATATAATTTATTGGCGTGTTCCAACACGCAAGGTTAGTTTCTAAGAGTCAAATAAATAATTTAATAAAGGCAAGTAATTCCATAAATATGTCCCAGCCGCGCCATAAGGCGTCAAGTATTAATTTCCAATAGCTGTTTTACGATTCGTGCAATTGTAAATTAATGCCCGAGAGGTGAAATTATTTTTTTATATGTAATAGAATAGACCGGAAATAATGATAACTAATGCAGTAATTTTTGTACGAAAGGGTTAATAAAAGTCTATTGCTTTTATAAGTGCAATTAACAAAATCATCCCTCATTGAGGTGTTGTCTCTTCAGGGTCATTTTGGAAATTCAGAAATTGCTACACTTATTAACGGGAAAACAAAAACAACGGAAGTGAGGAGGCAATAAAAGATTTATTTTTTTGAAAATTGAATTTTTGATCTCAAGATAGGTGGCTTGTGCCACACCTTGACTACCGGAAGCGCACTCGTTTGCTCGTTAAACATAAAACGCCCGATGTCGACACGCTGGGAGTGTTCGAACGCTTACAATTTGCAAGTGCTTGGATGGATATTAATTTGAATACCACACCCTACAAAGGGGGAGACTTTATTCCATCATTCAATAATATAGTGGTGGTTTTATTCTTCTCTCGATTAAGAAAGTTTAAAGAAATGTTTATATTTTATTTCATTTCTTTATTAGGTTACTTGTGACGTAGTGACTTCAATAGAATCATATTGCTATGGTAATAAATAAAACTTAATTCAATAAGTTTCTCTAAATATTCTTCGATTTTTCTTTTAAATACAATGAGTAACTTGAAGTTTATAGTTTGAAGGGAAAGTGGTGTAGGTTTTAAGTGAAACATATTTATAAGTTAAAATCTGGTGTGACTGGTCTCACAGCACACAACTTTCTCTTACCTTCGGTAATCGAAAGTTGGGCTCTGTGCTCTGTCACACCAGATTTTTTGTGTTCAGATATATTTAGTTTCCGACAGTACTGTACATTTGAATTCAAGATGTAAAATTTATAACCGTGAGAAAATATTTATATTTTGTTACCATGGCAACCATTTCTCCTATCTTTCCTATGAAGTACAAGAGTAAAGTGGTCTTCATAAGATTTCAATGGCAAAAGGAAAATATACATTTTAAAGAGCTTCTAAAAAATAATTGATTTTTGAATTTTAATCAAAATCGTTAGAGCGAATTTTGAGAAGATCGAAAAAACTGAAAAAGTGCATCAGTAAAGTACTAGTAATTTTTGGCCAATTTTGATTAAAAGCTTATTTTTCCGGTCCCGGGGTGTTTAACTTAAATATAAAATTTCAGCCTCATAGCTCAATTCCTTCATGCTTAAAATTTGACACCCACCCACCCACCCACCCACCCACACACACACAGACAGACCATGTCGCGAAAACCACTTTTTTGGATTCAGGGGACCTCAAAACGTGAAGATCCATCAAAATCTCGACATCGAATTTTTGACATGAATCCAATACTTTCTCTCTATATATATATTACATATATACATAGGTAAGAGAAAGTAAAAAAATAGGTTCGTGTCACGTCCCAGGGGGTGCCTAACTTAAATATAAAATTTCAATCTCATAGCTCTTTTCGTTCTTGAGATATTTTGTTCACAGACACAGACAGACCATGTTGCGAAAACCACTTTTTGGATTCAGGGGACCTCAAAACGTGTATATCCGTCAAAATCTCGACATCGAATTTTTGACATGATTCCAATGCTTTCTCTCTATATATATTAGGTAAGAGAAAGTAAAAATGGGGGTGAGGATGGGTTAATGGCCGGGGTATCGAGTTATAAATTCACATTTTTCTTTCATTTATAACTTAGCGAAGCTTCACATATATTAAATAATTTTTCTTAAATTTAATAAAATTTGGGTCTGTGGGTCAGATTTAATTATTCCAATTAGCAAAATTTGTTGTGAATTGGTAATCCCAAGTTGGGTAATGTGATGTTCTACCTGAATTTTCGTGAAGCCTATATTTTGGGGTTAATTAAAAAGACTAAAGAATATAAAAATAATAACTGTATTGAGGATGCGGGGTTGAGAGCTTTGGCAAACTGAAGTGGGGGTGGTGATGATTGTTTGTCTGAGGCGATGTTGGGGACTCTAGTCTCTTTCTTTTTTGATAGTAATGTAATAAATTATAATTATTAAAAAAAAAAAAAAAAATACTGTATATTTTGAACTAAATAACACTTTAAAAATAAAGAAAAAAAAATATAATAAAAAAAACTCATCCCTTGCAAGAACAACCATCCAAGAAATATATTTAAATAAATAAAAGAAAAAATATAAAGTTGATGAAAGATATAAAATATTTTCCTTACCATAGTACAGTCGGCGCCACAAGTGCCTGAAGAACACGTGATTGGAGCCTTGATTTGTCTGGGGAGGAAAAACTATTTTTAAAGCACTTCCGAAGGCTAAGTATTTAGGTTGCCTAAGGGCAAGGCATATCAGGCACTTGTGGCGCCGACTCTATCAAATTTCTCATTATCTTTAATGCTTCTAACAAGTTAACCGAACCAATATTTTCGACTGAAAGTCAGTCGACAACGTGTCAGTTCTGATTTAAGAGAGATAATAGGCCTTGGGGCATAGGAAGTTACACCAAATTTTTAATCCAATAACAACGCTACTGTATGTAATAAATTTGATCCAATAATTTAGATATCGTATCTGTGTTAAAAATATATGTTTGATATCTGAACCCGCTCTGGAATGAATAAAACCTCCGCTCTCTATTGAATTCATTCATTTCTATTTTACTGTAGAAAATTTTTCCAACTGAGTGTTTTGTTTTTCTTCAAGCCTAAATAAAACATCTAACATGTTCAAAACATGTTTTTTTCATATACAAGTAAAAAATGTTAAAATTTAAATTCATGTTAACAAGCAAAATAATATTAATAATAAAACTAATTCAAAAAAAATGTTAGGGATTTTTTTTTTGTTATATAAAACAATTATTATAAAAAAAAAAACTCTCCCTTCAATCGGTAAACATTGAATTTATATTTATTCCTGTTGTTTTTTTTTTTTGTTGTTTATTGTAAAGGAAGAACCCTGAATTCCAGATATGTTTTTTTATTTGCATTCATCCATATAATTAATGAGGGAAAACGAAAAAAAATCAAGTTGTGAGGTCTGAATCTGTAATTATTCAAATCTGGTGTAACTATAAGTCCTATATTGCATATAAAAAGATTTCATCAACTTGTTTGGTTGGTGTGTGTGTGTGTGTGATTATTAAACGAAAGCGCGTTAATCAGTCATTAACATATCTCGGTGTAGCTCTCGGGTTTTAATTACCCCGTCTTAACGAATGTTAATGCTAACGAGTGACTTAAGCTGGCCTGACACTCCGGGAGTGGGGGGGACGGGGGCTACCACAGCAATGGCCGCCTAGCTTTTTTTTTTTCACAGTAGCTTGGTTTTATTTAATTACTTCCAGTTTTAAATTGACACGAGAATGGCCAGAAAACTAAGTGTGTTTTCATGTAACAATAGAATTAATGTTGGGGCCTCTGATCGTTGGGTTACATCGGCGGCAAAAGAACAGAACTCGTCTCTAGGATAGCTCTACCTGAGTCGGTCTTTAAGAAAGACAACACACACACACACACACACACACACACTCATATTCTAGTAATGAGACAACTTGTCGCATCATCGAAATCATTGAAATGCCAAAACCACGATAAGAAAATCTCCTTGAATCGTATATAACGTTGCGTTATCTCTCTCCAAGGTGTGTAGGGTTGTTCCGAAACGTTTTTTTATGTAGACAATTTTTTCTGTTAAGAGAAAAGAACATTGGCCATACAAGAGGGAATTCATGATAGGATGACGGGTCTTTTGTCTTGGTTGGAGCCCTAAAAAAAAGGAGGGGAACGTATAAGGCCAGGACCTCGGGCATTAATAAAACCTTTCTGGTCAAATTCAGGGCTTATTAAAAAAAAAAAAAATAGAGAAAAGTGAAATGTTAGTGATATCAGGGATTAATAACTTGAAAAATTTTAAAAATATCATTTTACTTTATTTTTTTACTTTCTCTTAACGTATATATGAAATATATAAAGAGAAAGTATCGATCCTGTCAAAAATTCGATGTCGGGATTTTCACGGATATTCACGTTTGAGATCCCCTGAGTCCTGAGTCCTGAGTCTGTCTGTGTAACGATTTTAAGCTTGAAGGAAATGAGCTACGAGGTTGAAATTTTATATTTAAGTTGACCCTCCCGGAAAGTTAAAATAAGCCTTTGAACAAAATCGGTCAAAAAGTACTAGCATGAGCGTCCGCAGGGGGGGCAACCAGGCACTTGCCCCCCTACCCCCTGGAAAATTAAAATGATAACTTTTTTTCAGTTCTTTGAATTTTTGTATTATTTTTTATTTAACTTTAAAAAATATAACAAAGTATAAAAAATAAAAATATAAAAAAAAGATAAAAATACAAAAAAATGTAAAAAACAAAAAATACAAAAAAATGAATAAAACAAAAAATACAAAACAATTTATAAAACAAAAAATACAAAAAAATTTATAAAACAAAAAAAAATACAAAAAAACCTTTCTCAGTATACATCCACCTTGCCGCGGTGAGAAAGCTTTAAATACTAAGAGATGTATAACATTATTAATATCAAAGTACTTTTTTTTTTAACTTAGGTACATGCACCCCCCCTGCAAAAAATCCTGCGGACGCCCTTGAGTACTAGTACTTTACTGATGTATTTTTTCAGTTTTTTTTTTTCGAATCTTTTCTTAAAATTTAGTATATCGATTCATAAATCAACTATTTTTTAGATGCTCTTTAAAAAGTATATCAATAATTTTTTCATGAAAATTGTTTGAAGTACACTTTACTGATGTACATTTTAAGTTTTTTTTTTTTTTTGGATTTCTCAAAATTCGAAATTTTGGTTAAAATTTACAAGTCAACTATTTTTTAGATGTTCTCTAAAAATTATTTTGATAAGTTTTTTTCCTTAAACTTGTTTGAAGTACACCATTACTGATCTAGCATTTTAAATTTTTTTCAATGGAAGCAATCGTAGCTTAGCGCCCATTGAAACACAAGTGTTCAAATTTAGAACTAAGGTGCCATGGGAAACTAAATATATCTCAACCAAAAAAATCTCTCGGTAATTGAAAGTTCTAAGCCACACCAGATTTTTTTTCATTTGCCAAGTGGAAAAATAAAAAAATCTTTTCTTTACTGACATCACCGATAATTGGTATTTATTAAAGTCTGTGACTTACAGGTGTTTGATTTGCCCAATCGTTTCCTCTTAAGGCTTTTAAGGCAAGCGACCGTCTTACAGACAAACGCCTGGCGCCTCTTTTTCTTAAAAAAAAAAAAAAAAAACATGGACGTCCTCGTGTATCGTTCTTTACTCTCCTCTCCTTTTTCTCTTTTTTTTCTCTCCCTTTCTCTCTCGCTTGTGCTCGTTTTCGCCAACCCTAACATTGCTGCCACCTTTACGGCTCGACGATAAACACGCATTACGGCCTGTTTAAAACGGAGCAAAATTTAATCGCAAAAAAAAAATGTTTTATTGTATAATAAATTACAACGGATTATATATGTTGAGGAATATTAAAAACGTGACAGATTTAATCTTTAATATAATGTGCTGGCAGTGCTAAATAAAAATATAGTATTTTTCAATATTCATATAGAATAGATTATTATGTTTTTTGTGAATTATATAAAGCAAGAGATGACAATACAGATTATAAAAAAAAATATTTTAATTGTGAGAAAAATTAAAAGATGAAGGAGAGCAGAGAGAGGGGGAGAGAGATTTAATAACGAAATATTGAGGATGGAAATAATTATTTTTAAAAAATAAATAGGGATATTTTTAGTAAAAGACCTTGCAAAAAAATACTGATAAGATCCTTATCACAGGGATATCTATTCATAATACTGATAAAATTGTATAGGAAATGGAAATAATTTTCACTATATATTAATAGATTATAGAGAAAAGGCCCATTAACAGAACGTGGTTTTGACGAAGGTGTGTTTTTTTTTAATCTATAAGTATGCTTTGTAGTAAAAACTTTTATTTAAATCTATATTTCCGTATTGTAAGTCAAGAAAAACTATTAATAGAGCACGCCTAAAAGTTAGACAACCTGCTGACAATGGAAAAATCTCGTTAGAATAATCTCTGGAGTCTATGCAGTCATTAGTCCCAGAACTGACACATTATGTTTACTCCGAGAGCTAACTTTTATGGGAATAATACTGAGGTGGGTTCCCGTTTCCTTCCTCTCAAGTAGAGTTGGAAGGTGAAGAAAAAATTTAATTCAGCCTAACAATTATTTATTTCCAATTTCGGGGACTATACGTGACTCATCCTCAGGATAAAGGCCGAAAAAAAATTATTTCGTGCATCCAATGGAAAAATGATGGCTGTATTTCAGAATTCAGCTCATCATATGGCTAAAATATAAGGCAAGAAAGAATTTGTGTATTCTCATTTTTGCGCTCAAAATTGTTTGAAGTACACTTTACTCTTGAAAGAGAAATGGTTGCCATGGAAACAAAATATAAATATTCTCCCATGTTTATAAATTTTTCATCTTAAATTCAAATGTGCCGTACTGTCGGAAACTAAATATATGCCGACACAAAAAATCTGGTGTGACAAGCACAGAACGCAACTTTCTATTATCGAAGGTAAGAGAAAGTTGTGTGCTGTGTGACACAGTCACACCAGGTTTTTTTATATGAAGTTAATAATAGAGATTATAGCTCGTGCAGAGTAGATAAATGCACTTTAGGTTTAGAGAGTGTTTATTTACAAAATAGATGGGAAGAGCTCAAATCTCTTGATTTTTTTTGTGCGCCACTATTTTTTAAACTTTAATGTGGGTGCTAACTTTCTATACCAAGGGTAGCGGGTTCGGACCCCAGGCAGTCCGAAGATTTTATTTAAGCCATTTGGATACCAAATTGCTTAAATAAGAATGCCTGGACCCCAAATAGATATATTAAACATACGAGTATCGTTAAAAGTCTTAAATGGCCCAAGTTGCCGAAAATACTGTGTGAATTTGAGTGTGAGTGGGAAAAAAGTGTGAGTGTTAAAAAAAACTTTAATGTGTTTCCAAATGATTTAAATAAAATTAATGTTTAAAATTAGAAACCTAAAATTCGATTTTTTTTTTTTTACAGAAAGCAAAAAAAAAATCATTAAAGTAGTAGCAGCAATGGCCAGAATTTTGTGGTCCCCTCCAAAAAAAAAAAAAACTTGATTACATGATCCCCTCAAAATCTCACAATATTTATTTGCTTTTCTTTATTTTTACTTTACTTTATTCAATTCTTCCCCCCCCCCCTCCCTCCATTTTCAAACAGATATCTATTATTTATTCCGAGAGTCAATTTAATTTAATTGCAAATTCATTTATCTATTTTAAAATCTTTTTTTGTTTTAAGAATTTTAATAAACATCGTTAATTGAAATCGAATGGCTACCTTCATTTATAATATTAAGATTAAATTATTAGATATAAAAATTGAATTTTTATTTAAACGATCCTGGAGAAAATAATTTATTCGTTATTTATTCCTTTTATTCAATAAAAATATAAATAAAAAGATTTTTTTTAATAATTAAATAAAAATAAAGAGTTTCTATAAAGCCTTAAAAATTTTTACTTTCTCTTACCTATATATGTTAATTTTTAGAGAGAAAATATTGGTTTCATGTCAAAAAAAAAATCAAAGATTTTGATGGATATATACGTTTTGAGGTCCCCTGAATCTAACAAAGTGGTTTCGCAACATCCTGTACGTCTATGAACAAAATATCTCAAGAACGAAAAGAGCTAGGAGGTTGAAATTTTATATTTAACATAGGCACCCCCCTGGGACGTGACACGAAGCTTTTGAACAAAATCGACCAAAGAGTACTAGTACTTTACTGATGCACTTTTTCAGTTTTTTTTGTTCGATTTTCTCATTCGCTCTAACGATTTTGATTAAAATTCAAAAATCAATTATTTTTTAGATGCCTTTTAAAATGTATATTCTCATTTTTGCCATTGAAATCTTCTGAAGACCACTTTACTCGTAAATATTTTCCCATACTTATCAATTTTGCATCTTGAATTCTAAGATATCGGCGGAAACTTAATATATGTCGACACAAAAAATCTGGTGTTGACAAGCACAGAACACAACTTTCGATTAGTGAAGGTAAGAGAAAGCTATGTGCTGTGCGACCAGTCCCACCAGATTTTTTTTTAAGCAAATAAATAGACAGGTCTTTTGTTTTAGGCTCTTAATAGACATCAGTTTCGCTGACCGACGTTTACTCTCTTTGTTAATTTGTATTCAAAGTTTAATTGAATCCCCATGGTTGCTTTTGTTCCAAGTCTAGGGGGGGGGGGGTTCAACCTGATGTCGAATGAGTGTGACGAAGGGAAATAGCAATCAATTAAGTTGACGGCATTTGCTGCTAGCCAGACATCAAGAAGTGAAATAGGGACGCGAGGGTTTCTCAATTAATTTTTCAATTTCTAATTTCGCACGTTTTGTTGATGATATCTCTCCAACCCCAACCTCCAGTTGATGATGATGAAAAAAAAAAAAAAGAGGAAATTGAAATATTCAAGGACGGATGGTATTTTATGTCAGACAGTGACCGCGACGTTGGCTATTTTTTCACACCCCGTGTGTGCTGGAATTGATTGATTGACGTCAGCAAAAAAAAAAAAAAAAAAAAAAAAAACAGGAGGTGTGAAAGGGATGAAAATTAAAATACGTGGTGAGTGGACAGCTTTCAACCTTTGTCTAAACGACATGGTTGTTCAGGGTGGGGGATGGGGGGGACACTCTCCCGGATTTCAGGATTTGGATTTCATTAGAGCACTTGGCCGACGTCACATGTCTGTCTTGGAGGCGAAAAATGATGGATCACGTCGACTGTCTATTCATTAAACTCGCATCACATTTAATCATATCTAAAGAAGCGGAGAGAGAGGGGGAGAGGGGGGGGGACGTTAATTATTAAGGGATGCTTTCCGAATTTAGAATATCTATCTAAACCCCTTTGCTGTCAAATTAATTAGCGAATCAATTCGTGAATTATTTACATACATAGAACAGACAGTGATTTCTTTTTTATATATCTCCTCATTTCGATAGATGAAAAAAATTGAAATTAAATAAAATGTCTAATGATTGCGATTAAAAGATGGAAAATTTTTAATTTATTCTAGAAGAAAATCGATTGGTAGCAGCCGCAGTCCAACACATAGGCGTAGCCAGAAATTTTTGATGGGGGGGGTCAAGAAATATTTTTTCAAACATTTGAAAAATTTAAGATTATTTTAGGGTAATTATAAATCAAATGTTTTTTTTTTTTTTTTTACTTTCTCTTACCCTATCTTTATATATATAATTCTTCTGTACGTGTGTATGTGACTGAACTCCTCCTAAACGACTGAACCAATTATGATGAAATTTTCTGTGTATGTTTGTGAGAATCCCGGACAGGTTTTGTTTCACAAATAACAATAAGTTAATGAGTAATTAACCGTTAAAATAAGAAAAAAATAAAAATTAGGAGAAATGGTTGCCATGGTAAGAAAATATAAATATTTACACATGTTTACGATTTTTTTTATTTATTTACATTTTGAATTCTAAAATACCGGCGTAAATTTTTTGTTTGTGTATCGGGAGAGTCCCGGAAAGGATAGGATTCACAAAAAATCTTAAGTTCATGAATAATTAGGCGTTAAAATAATCTCTATATATAAAAATGGAAAGGAAAAATGTTTGTATGTACCGGTATGTATATATGTATATGTTTTATAGAAATCCACAATTTTCAATGAAGGCGAGCAAGGGGGTCCAGGGGGCGCAGCCCCCTGGCTAGGCTAAAGCCCCCGCCGAAGGCGGGGCTTTGCGTCTAGTATGAAATATAATTGGTATTATAAAGCTTAAATATCTAGTCATGGTTTGGGTCCCATGGGGGGGGGGGAGTTGAACCTCCAAACGCCCCCTGGCTACGCCTATGGTCCAACAGGAGGGGGAAACTAAATATTTTGGATTCTGTTGGAACCAAAGAATATAACTCAATCACTGTCCCTGCCAATTGGAATATATCATATTGTTGTACCGTTTTTACACTAAATAAATAAACACATTATCCAGATCCAGTTATTTTACTTATCAGGTTATGGGCCTACGACGGTATTAAACAAGTATTAAAAGATATATATTTAATGAATTATTGTGTAGAATTAAGGAAATAATAAAATCAACATGAATTCTGTAAGTACCCCACAAATTGATAAATTAGACTCTAATAATTACGAAACTTGGAAACTTCAAATGCGAAGTATCCTAATTTGCAATAATTTATGGCCTTATGTCAATGGCGAAAATCAAAAACCATTGGCCACAGACCAATCATTTGCTAATTGGAAATCAAAGGATGAAAAAGCATTAGCTTATATATTTTTATGTGTAAAACAAAATCAAATGAATCTAATTAAGAAATGTGAATCGTCTAAGGAGGCGTGGGATGCCCTAGATAAAATTTATAAATCTAAAGGTCCAATTAGAAAAGTAGTATTATACAAAAAGTTATTTCAAATGAAAAAAGCCCCTAACCAAGTTATGCTAGATTATATAAATAATTTTTTAAACATTGTTGAACAATTAGAAGAGTCAGGAATAGAATTACCAAATGAATTAATTTCAATTATGTTATTAAATTCTTTACCGGATGAATTTGAAAACTTTAGAATAGCTATAGAATCTCGTGATGAAATCCCTTCGTTGGATACACTTAAACTAAAACTAATTGAGGAGGAATCAAGACTTTTAGAGAAAAATTCTAAACATGATTTTAATAATAATGAAGGAGCTCTTGTTTCCAAAGAAAGATTTAAAAATAAGGATAGATTTTCTAAAAATTACAATAGGAATTTTAATAAAAGATTTGAAGGAGAGTGCTTCTCTTGCGGGCGTCAGGGTCACAAATCTAGTGAGTGTAGGCTAAAATATAAAAATTTTAAGCAAAGGGCTCAATTAAATTCTAAAATAGAAGATGCTCTGAATGTAAATATTGCTTTAAATTCGGGTGACTTAAAATCAAATGAATGGTGTCTGGATAGTGGAGCTACAGCTCATATGTGTAATGATCCCAATAAATTTTATGAAATAAATAAAAATGATTCTAAAATACAAACAGCTTCAAATGTTATAATGAATTCTAATGGAATAGGAACCGTAAAATTAAATGTCAGAGGATATAACTATAAGAATCAAGTAGCATTAGAAAATACTATGTTAGTCCCTGAATTAAGGAATAATTTAATTTCTGTCCCGAAAATAACAGAAAACGGTTATACGGTCATATTTAAGGAAAATACGGCAAATATTATTAGGGAAGATGGCAAAATAATAATGTCAGCTAAAAAGAAAGGTCAATTATTTGTTGTGGAAGATTTTGGATCTCCTCAGGCTTTAACTAGTAATCAAACTGATAATTTAGATAGATGGCACCAAAGATTTGGTCATTTAAACATAAAAGACCTAATTAAATTAAAAGAACTCGTTGTAGGGATTGATTCGAATATTACTAATAGAGACTTTAATTGTGAAGTCTGTTCAAAAGGAAAAATCTGTCAATTACCATTTAAAGAATCAAATACAAGGGAAAAGGATATTTTAGGCCTCGTTCATACGGACATATGTGGTCCAATTAACACTACATCACTTGGAGGAGCAAGATACTTTGCTACTTTCATTGATGATAAATCTAGATATACTTGTGTATACATGCTTAAAAACCAAATCTGAAATTTTTGAAAAATTTAAAGAATTATTTTAGGCCTCGTTCATACGGACATATGTGGT
>JAKCPI010027930.1:0-14457 GCA_023213315.1 Euborellia annulipes | reverse complement strand
TTCACATTTTCCATCCCTCTTTTGATAAACTATTTTTATATTTATTATTATTTTCGTTTTAATCTAGTAGAATATATGAAATCACAAATGTCTCACAATTTTCAAATTTTACAATTTTTTTAATTTCTTATACTTTATAATTATTCGCAATTTTTGTTTTCTTTTTAAACGAAAATCATGTTTTCTATTATTAAAAAATCCACAATTTTTCATGTAAATTTCAAATTCTAACCTATAAGCATTTTTTATTTGTTTTGTTCAATGAAATATTAATATTTTCTTACTTAATTAATTTTATTTATTTTTTGTTGCCTGAAGAATACAAAAAAAAAGGTTAGTGTTCTAGGGAGTTTTGTCCAAGCTATAGGTTTCTCGATTTATTTATCAAATTACTCGACGTGTTGGCGATATGATGATGTTTTTGAAATTAAATTTCAGTTACTTTAATAGGTCATTGTCACCCCAATTATTAGATTTGGATTCTCTTAATTTCCAATCACAAAAAATCAACAAAAAACATTTTTTGTTATGTCAATTAGCTTCTGAAATTAACAAAACATTTTCGACATTTATTCTAATATTCATTTTAGAATATTTATTCTATGGTATCTCTTTTGTATATTTATGTTTTAATATTATCAATATATCCACCAATATTGCTGATAGTAGGTACTTTATTGAAACCCTAATTACCATCGATTTTGTGTGGCATTCTTTAAGTTTTCTTTACAAATTTTCCTATATTTCATATTCAACTAGTACTGCTAGTATAGAAGTAAGTATTAAATCTTATTTTCTCTTTTATACATTTATTAGTTAACATAGTTTTTAATAGTGAGGAGGTTCAAATTGTCGCACTTATCTCCATAAGAAATAAAATGATAGAACTTCTTTATTCATTTATTTAATTAACAAAATTCTCTACCTTTGTTTTTTGGAGAAATGAAATGTGCCTAGGCCTCTTTCAGTTGCCACTCGGTAAATTTTCTTGCTTGTTCAATTAAGTTTTCTCCAATGAACTTGTTAAAATCGGTAGTTTACCTTGCAGGCGTTGGCCGAATTGGATCTTAGGCAGGCGGGTAATTTTTTTCCTTTTGCCCCGGATTTGTACTTTCTTTTACTATTCATGTTTTATGTTGCTCTCTACTGTCTTCAGAGAAATAGGCCTACTTATAAAAATATATAGATCTATATTTTTCTTTTAATTGTAAAGTAATTCTATTTTTATTTAAAATAAGCTTATGTTCTGTTTTAAAAATGTGATTTTTGAAAAATTTTGTTTAATTTTTAGTTATATTTTATGCAATCGGACGAATAAGTTAGTTTTTGTTTGTGAAAACGAATGGGAGGAATCGTATTTTTTTGTATTAAAAACAAAAATTTTCATTTCTTAGCTCTTTTGAAAAATATATCGTTTTCAAACAAAATATTTATCGTTAAAATTATATTAGAGTATTTTTTAGAAAAGAAATTCATTTTCTTTTTGATAAATTTATATTTAATTAATAATAATAATTAAATATAATATATATCAGTAAAAGTTAAGAATTGTTACTAGAGGAAAGAAGGTAGAAAACTAAGAGAGGCTGGTTACACACACACCGATTTTGGAAGGCCGGTATAAAATCGGCCGATATTTTATCGGTAGCAGGTGCTTGCAGACTCACCGGATTTTTACCGGTCAAACAATCAGTTGCCACGAGGTGACACGAGGTTTTTTTTTTTTTTTTTTTTTTTTTTTAAACATCACACTTTTTCTCATTCACACTCACACACACATTCACACAGTCTTTTCGGCAACTCAGGCCATTTAAGACTTTAGACTATAACCGTTGTAATTAATATAAATATTGTGGGGTCAGGCATTTCTATTTAAGCCTTCTGGTATCCAAATGGCTTAAATAAAATCATCGGACTGCCTGGGTCCGAACCCGCTAAATCAGCCATTGCAATTAACACGCACTATCAAAACTAATAACAAGTTAAAACGTGGTAACTACAATTTCACTGAGCAGTCGAGACTGGAATGGTCGGTGAAAAATCGGTGTGTGTGCAAGCGGGTATTTAGTCATGTACGCCACTAATTCCCGGCACTGCCGGCGATACAGTGGCAGTGGCCGGCTGCTGACCGGTATTTTACCGGCGACGATCACCGGTCGGCGTGTGTGCAACGTCCCGTTCCCACATGTGGTTCACTATTGGAATTTGGACGACCGGCATAAAATCGGCCGTCCAAAATCGGTGTGTGTGCAACCAGCCAGACGCAGCCAAAGTTTTTTCTTTATTTATTTAATCCACACAGCTGACGTTTCGGTTCAGTGTTTTAATCATCTTCAGAGCTGACCGAAAAGATAAAATAAAATCTGATATAAATGACTTTATTTTACCTTTTCAAATTTAAAATTATTTCACTATATACCATATACTATACCATATATTAATAATTAAGGATCTAGATACCAGGAGGGGACTTAATTGTGGCGCTCACTGTACATATATAAATCTATGTACCTGGTTCAAAGAAAAAAATTTAGCTGCGTCTCACCTGCGTCTACCCTCTTATGAAATAAACATCACAGCTATAAATTGAAGTTTTGTAGAGGAAATAATCATTGTTATCCGATAACTCACTGTAGGATTGCTGAATGAATGAAGTAGATAGAGTAGCTCTCTCCAATTTCACATTGGTCATAGCGAATAGTGAGGCACATTTAATGTTTGATTTCACTTTTAATTAACACGAAACCAGTTTGAAAAGTAATTTAATTCATTTGTATTATTTTTTTCTGACGTTCTTTACACGTTTACCAATAAATTTCCTTAAGAACAATAGACTACATGCATTAAATTGATTAGATTAATTATTATTTTTCATTAATATAATGACTCCCTTATAATTTATTAAATTAATAAAATTATTTGATCAATATCTCAGCTAACTCGTGTTAATTCGATAGTATTTTCCTCTACTAACATGAATTTTTATACTCTGACAGCACCTATAATTTATTTGGGTTTCCTTCTCGGAACTTTCCCTTTCTCTATAAGAGATGGAAATTTATCTCCTTTTTCTCTTATTTTCACTTTTTCTATTCCTTTTTTGGTAAACTATTTTTTTATTTATTTCATGACTATATCATATTTTAATAATATACATTTTGCTGGGTCTGAAATAAATCACCATTTCCAAAATTTTCAAATTATATTTTTTATTATTATATATAATTATTCGCAATTTTTCTTTCTTTTTAAACGGAAACAATTTTATAATATTATTAAGAAAATGAAAGATATTTCATCTAAATTTCAAATTCTCAACTATAAGCATTTTCTCTTTGTTTTATTTTCCGAGTTAATGATATTTTGTTACTTAATTAATTTTATTTATTTTCTATTGTTGGAAGAATACAGGAAAAAATTAACATAGTAGGTCTTTTCGCCCAACCTCTAAGCTTCTCGGTTCTTTATCAAATTACTCGACGAATTGGTGATATGATGATGTTTTTGAAATTAAATTTTAGTTACATTAATAGATCTTTCTCACCTAAATCACTAGTTTTAGATTCTCTTTATTTTCAATCGCAAAATATCAACAAACAACATTTTTTATTATATCAATTGACTTCTGAAGTAAATAATATTTTTTTCCAAATTTATTTTAATATTCATTTTAGAATATTTTTTTCTTTTGTGTCTGTGGTGCTTATGTTTGTTTTTATATAACTACTTATAAGCATACGCCAAATGATAAACACTTTTTTGAAATAATCATGAGCGTTGATTTTTTTCTGTGTTTATTTATGTTTTCAATTCAAATTTTCTATATCTCATATGCCGCAAGTTCCACTTGTACAGAAGTAAGTATTTACAATTATTTTGGTTTTGTAGGCCTATCAAATATCATCATGATTCATTAGTTAAAATGATTCTATTATCATTAGTCGGCAATGCAGTATTCCTATTTGGAACAAATTTGATTAAATTAATAAAAAAAAGCATTTTTCATTAAAATAATGACTCTCTTTTAATCTAATAAATTAATGAATTTATTTAATCAATACAATATAATAACTTGATAATTTTAATAGTTTGCTTTTATCTAAAATGAATTTTTATACTCTGACGATCCCTATCATTTATTTGGGCTACCTCTTCGGAACTTTCCCTTTTTCTTTAAGAGATGGAAATTTATTTCCTTTTGCTTTAATTTCCAATTTTTCTCTTCTTTTTTTGATCAACTATTTTTATTTTAATGCCATGATTATCGCTTATTTTAGTTTACATTTTGCTGAAAGTAAAATAAATCACTATTTCCAAAATTTTCAAATTATATTTTTTGTTATTATCTATAATTATTCGCAATTTTTCTTTCTTATTAAACGAAAATCATTTTTTTCTATTATACAAAAAATTAAAGAAATTTCGTCTAAATTTCATATTCTCAACTATAAGCATTTTCTCTTTGTTTTATTGTCCGAGTTAATGATATTTTTGTACTTAACTAATTTTATTTATTTTCTTTTATCAGATGAGAAAAAGAAAATTACTAATACACTCGGCCTTTTCGTTCAACCTCTAAGTTTCTCGGTTATTTATCAAACTACTCGTCGTTTTGGCGATATGATGATGTTTTTGAAATTAAATTTCAGTTACATTAATAGATCATTGTCTCCCCAATTAACAAATTTGGATTCCGTAAATTTTCAATCGCAAAATGCCAGTAGACATCATTTTTCGTTATGTCAATTGGCTTTTCATATTAATAGCATATTTTCAAAATTTACTCTAATATTCATTTTAGAATATTTTTTCTATAGTATTGGTGTTGGTTATCTCTGTTTTTATATGTTTACTACCAATAATACTGATTGTAAATTCAATTTTGAAATATTAATGACCATTGATTTTTTCCTCGGATACTTTCTATTATCTCTTCTATTTTTCTATATTTCATATGCAGCAAGTTCCACTAGTAGAGAAGTAAGTATTCCAAATTATTTGGCATTGGTATTTTTTTAATCATAATCAGTCAGTCTCACTGGTATTATTAATTAATTAAATGCTTTTATTTAACTTACTCTTTCAAGGTCACCAACTTTATGGCTTTGTTAAGGACACTTCCCGATGAGCTAGAGGTGTGAAATTTGATATTTAAGAGTCATTTTTGATGACGCAAATTGTGAGTTTGGTTTTACCAAAATGGACCAAACTAATGTGGTACTTTATTTGAAACCCTTCGTGAATTAATGTAATTTCAAAAGACTTCCCGATGGGCTAGAGATGTGAAATGTAATACTTAAGAGTCATTTTTGATGACGCCACTATATGGTGGTTTTGATCAAAATAGACCAAACTAATGTGGTACTTTATTTGAAACCCTTCGCGAATTAATGTAATTTCAAAAGACTTCCCGATGGGCTAGAGGTGTGAAATGTAATACTTAAGAGTCATTTTTGATGACGCCACTATATGGTGGTTTTGATCAAAATAGACCAAACTAATGTGGTACTTTATTTGAAACCCTTCGCGAATTAATGTAATTTCAAGACTTCCCGATGGGCTAGAGGTGTGAAATGTAATACTTAAGAGTCATTTTTGATGACGCCACTAAATGGTGGTTTTGATCAAAATAGACCAAACTAATGTGGTACTTTATTTGAAACCCTTCGCGAATTAAGGTAATTTCAAAAGACTTCCCGATGGGCTAGAGGTGTGAAATGTAATACTTAAGAGTCATTTTTGATGACGCCACTAAATGGTGGTTTTGATCAAAATAGACCAAACTAATGTGGTACTTTATTTGAAACCCTTCGCGAATTAATGTAATTTCAAAAGACTTCCCGATGGGCTAGAGGTGTGAAATGTAATACTTAAGAGTCATTTTTGATGACGCCACTAAATGGTGGTTTTGATCAAAATAGACCAAACTAATGTGGTACTTTATTTGAAACCCTTCGCGAATTAATGTAATTTCAAAAGACTTCCCGATGGGCTAGAGGTGTGAAATGTAATACTTAAGAGTCATTTTTGATGACGCCACTATATGATGGTTTTGATCAAAATAGACCAAACTAATGTGGTACTTTATTTGAAGCCTCACGCAAATAAAGCCCTATTAACTATAGTTTTGAATTTTGATATTTACGAGTCATTTTTTTATCATAATGAATAATTTTTCAATTGAACCAAATCAATACAGGCCAAACTAATGTGGTACTTTATCATATTGATGATTTTTGATAAGACTAAAAGACTAAAAAGCTTAAAATAAAAATAAAATAAAAAAAAGATTTAAAAAAAAATGCTTTTATTTAAATTGAACTAAAAAGAGAGAAATAAGAAAGAAATAATTTAATTGTTCTTGTTAAAATTTTTTAATATTTATGACTTAAAATAAAAGCGTGGGGCGCGAGCCTCGGAATCACTTCGAAGCGCCCCACGCTTTTATTTTAAGTCAAATATTAAAAAATTTTAACAAGAACAATTAAATTATTTCTTTCTTATTTCTCTCTTTTTAGTTCAATTTAAATAAAAGCATTTTTTTAAAAATCTTTTTTTGATGATTAATTTTATTTAGGCCCACTAAATTTATTGTCCCATATCAGTCTTCTATTCATGGGACAATAAATTTATTCGAAATGTCTCAAAATTAAATAAGCATCTAGATTTTTGTTTTTCGCTTTCTTCTTTATTAATTTGAGCAACAGCCACTACTTCAATTATACAGGTATTAATGTCTATTGACAAATAAAAATAAATTTTTCTAGAAAATTTTTCACTCATCAGAATTTGTCATAGATTTTTTTTTTTTTTTAACGAAAGTCATTTCGGCTGCAGAGGTCATTTGACTTTTTATAAATTTATTTATTAATTATATTTATACAGTATCGATGGCTTCCGGCGGGCGTTCAATCTTCTTGTTTTTCGGGGGCCTCCTATCCCGATTTTCAGCTCCACTTGGCGTTGCTTAAAAACATTGATCTTGGTGTCAGTTGTTTTTTCTTCTTGCCAGGCCCGTCGGCTGTCATAGATTTTAAGCAGTATTAAAATCTAATAATTGAGTAAATCAGAATTGGTATAGAGTAAGATATTAGGCGAAAGGCGTGCCAGCTGCCTCGGTTAAACGTTTTAATAGACTTAATTTATTCTAAAAAAGGTTTATTTATTCATTTATTGATTTATTAGTTATTTCGTCATAGCTATGGCAATAGTAGCTTTCTTTTTATATTGTTTTATTTAAGTTTTTTTTTTAGAATGCCAAGTTAAGATGACTTAATCCTAGACTGTCTGATGAAAATTTATTTATTATATGCCTGAATCCAGTGGCGGTCCCAGAATTTTTTAATGAGTGTAGTGGCAAATTTTTTATAGGAAAAGCAGAGAGGTAGTGACAGATTCATGGAGGGAAATAGTAATAACATTACATTAAAAAATAATTTCTATATGATTAAAATATTAATATTTTTTCTGTATAAAAGGAGGTATTTATAAAATTAAATTGTTGATGTAGAGTGACGCCGAGATGACAAACTCAAATATAGGAGATGTTGATAAGAGAAGTGGCTGTTCAACGATTAGAATGATAGACATGAAAGAGAGACAGCCAAAAGGAGAGCCTCTATCGAATAAAAATCTCCACTCAGAAGATGTTTCGAGTTTAATTAAATAAATCCATCATCAGTTCTTAAGATTATTGGCAATCTCAAGGTGTACACCATTGAGATGCAGATAGAGTTGTTATATATAAACATTTTTTTTTTCGATAGAGGCTCTCCTTTTTGGCTGACACCATCTCTTTCTGTCTATCATTCAAATATAGGATGCTATTATTTTCGGCAGGGTTGAGTGAAAAAACAATTCTATTTTTTCAGCGAGTTTTATTTAACCTTATATTTCGAAGGCACTGAAGGCTCTTCTTCCTCAGAGGTATCCAAGTATGTGAGTTAAACCTCTGAGGAAGAAGAGCCTTCAGTGCCGCTATTAGTTTCGGCAGGGTTGAGTGAAAAAACCATTGCGAGTTTTATTTAACCTTACAGGCACTGAAGGCTCTTCTTCCTCAGAGGTATCCAAGTATGTGAGTTAAACCTCTGAGGAAGAAGAGCCTTCAGTGCCTGCCTGTAAGGTTAAATAAAACTCGCAATGGTTTTTTCACTCAACCCTGCCGAAACTAATAGCGTCCTATATTTGAGTTATTTATAAAATTTACTAAATTAGTAAATGAAACAGAAATAAGAGAAAGTAAAAAGTACTATTTTCGATTTAATTAATTGCTCTAATAATCTAAGTATTTTCGATTTAATTAATAGCCCTAATAATCTAATTAATTGATGGAATCATTTGATCAATACGCCTAATTATATTAATTTTCTAGTAGGCTATTTTGTTCCAATTCCAACATGAATTTTTATACTCTGACCACCCCAATAATTTTTTTGGCTTTCCTTCTCGGAACTTTTCCTTTTTCTATAAAGAATGGAAATTTATTCCATTTTGAGCTTATTTTTACTTTTTCGATTTCTTGTTTCGTAAATTCTTTATATATTTATTATACTTTTACGTCTTATTTTATTCTAAATTTTGTAGGTTCTCAAATAAATCACTATTTTCAACATTTTCACATTTTATTTTTTTCTTATTCTTTATAATTATTCACAATTTTTGTTTCTTTTTAAACGAAAATCATTTTTTTCTATTATTAAAAAAATGAACGATTTTTCATGTAAATTTAAAATTTTTACCTATAAGCATTTCTTATTTGTTTTATTCTCTGAAATAGTGATATTTTCTTTCTTAATTAATTTTATGTATTTCCTTTTACCGGAAGAGAGCAAAAATAAAATTAGCTTAGAAATTCTTTTGATTCCACCTTTAGGTTTCTCGGTTATTTATCAAATTACTCGTCGTGTTGGCGATATGATGATGTTTTTGAAACTTAATTACAGTTACCTTAATAGATCATTATCACCAGAATTAACACGTTTGAGTTCACTTCATTTCCATTCACAAAATGTCAACAGACAACACTTTTTCTTATATCAATTGTCTTCTGAAGTCACCACTATATTTTCCAAATTTATTTTAATATTCCTTTTAGAATATTTCTTTTATAGTATTTGTGTTATATATCTCAGTTTTTATATTATAACTACCAATATTGGTAGTGGTAGATTCTATATCGATTTTTTTCTGGGATTCTTTATATTTTCTTTTCAAATTTTCTATATTTCATATGCTGCAAGTTCCGCTAGTACAGAAGTAAGTAATCAAACCTATTTTGTCTGTTTCTATAATCATTGATAGTTTTAGAATTCGAATTGTCGCATATATCCCAAGAAGATAATTCTTGCAATCATTGCCAGCAACAAGTGCACTGGACTCTCTTAGAAGGGAGAGTAATAAAGGGAGAGTACACTATTTTCACTAAACTAAATCCCTTAGGAAATGGGGTTCGTTCTGATCCTAGATCCTTAGAGAGAATTTGAATTTCAATCCAAATCCTTAATCCTTCTTGTCTGGTAGAGTTCAATCAAAATTCAAAATCCAGATCTGGATCGAATTTAGGAATTTAAATCTAAAATGATCGCGATCCTATCGATCCCTTATTATGAGCCATTGTTAAGTCAGTCGAATGATTTCCAGACAGGTAGCTTAAAGTGTAAAATTGCTCCTTTGGTAGGGGCTACTACACTACTTTAATTTAACTTAAAATTAATAAGAGTTGAAGATAGGGGAAAATGAATAAATAAAAAAATTAGAGATTAAGGATTTGTTTATTAAATTAAAAGATTGTTTGAATGATTGTTTTCGTTTAATAACAATAATTGAAATGGTTGAAATCAGTCATTGGCTTCGCTACAATGACTTGTGGGGTTTAACACAGTGGTAGAATTATGTATCTATTTCGACGGGCTCAGGCGCATAGCATTGCATTTGCTCAAATCTATTTTTACAGTCGTACAATTGAATTGACAAGATTTTATTTAAGAATAAAAAAAAATTTCATAAAAATTTTTTTTTGAATGGAAATGATTTATAATATATATAACACACACGTGGATTTGGTGAGAAGAATAAAAAAAATTGTAGCGGACTTATCTCGGTTGACCCGTAGGAGTTGTGGCGTGGGCAAAATCGCTGATGGCTTCCTCCGGACTGAGGAAGGCGATGATGATTTGCCGAGATGTCGAAATGAGATGGATTCTTCAGTAAATAGGAAGGATGAGGCCCGTATCTCTCTTATTCATATCAAATGTTACAATTTGAAACCTCTCTTGATGAGGTAATTATGTTTTGTTGAATGGGGTGGTCTTCTTTAATAAAAAAAAATTTTATACGAATTTCGCCAGAATAAAACTCAGAATAAAAAAAACTTCTTCGCTCTTCACAACGATTAGCAAGAGCCACATAGAAATAGTTATAGGCGTTTAGAGAGAGAGAGAGAGAGAGAGAGAGGAGCCAGGGTGAGCTCCTCTCCGGTCGGCAATTGTAAGAAGACTGAATTATTTTTAATTGGGCCTTGGTGTGTGTGTCTTTGTTTTGATTTGATTTTGAAATATGATATAATTCTTTTTTTTTGTGTTTGCAATTTATATTATTTAAATCAAAATATTCGGAAATTTATTAAATAAAATAAAATATTTTTGATTAAGAAATAGAAAATGTTAAAGTTTGAAGGAATGCAAAATATTATAAATTGATTATTTTAGATATGCAAACTGAGCCGTCGTGAAAAACATATGTTAAAAAATATAAATAAAAAAATAAATAGTTTATACTATTATATCCTGGAGGCTATTCAAAAAAAAAAATTTGTTTTTTGAGAAAAAAAAGATTTTTTTTTTTTTTTAATGTCCCAGGTAAAAAGTGCTACTTTGAAAAATAAACACAAAAATGTTAATTTCAACAATTCGACAAACTGATGAAGCTATTGCCATCAAGTAATTTGTACTATCAGAAAAGGAGATTCTATAATGAAAGCATAGTCTAAAGGAAATTTGGTATATCGTGAGGTGTGATTCATCAGTCCAACAATGAATCTAACATTGAATATATCGGCTATACCGATCATTACTCTCCGAAAACAACTGCCTGAAGAAATGGAATTTCATCCATCCCGATCAACATCATTGGAAAAGCATCTCACTGTCCGGCGATTCAGGGTACCGAGTATTGACGATTGACACTTCTCTATACATCCACGAAGCAAATAATGGGTTTGGAATTGGGTACCGTTTGGTTTGGCTAAGCATCTGCTATAATGCGGAGATTACTTGCCCGGTACTAAGGTTAAGGTTAAGATGGGGTCTGGGAATGGCACGTGTTTCTTAGGCGAAATTCACGTTTATGACCCGGCATCTGAAAATTTTGGGCAAAGCCCGAGGGGTGAGCAATGGCTCATTGTTTAAATCTTTATAATTCTTTTCGTCAAATCGACAATTTTTCGGCTCCTGTCGTTTCGGTTCTGAAGACGTTTCCAAATGATAATTAACTAAAATTTCAAAAATCCTCACCCTCCAAACAACTATCTTTTTCAAGCAATTCAAGATTTCCCAATTATAATCAAAAATCAAATATCACGTGGACGGATTTTGGCACAAGGCACGATTGTTAAAAAAAATCATTTAAAATGGGTGAAACTCCCGTTTATTAAAAAAAATAAAATTTTGAGAGATGAATCGGTTTCTCTGATAATGAAATATGTCTGGCAAAAGCTTTCTCAGCATTATACAAAAATACATATAAATAATTTTTTTTTTTTATCTTTGGCATCTTGAACACAACATAATAACAATTAGATTTTTTTTTTTTTTTTTTTTTAACATGTTATATATAAACTTAGAAGGATATGAAAATTATTTGGCACATAATAATTGATTAATTAATTTGAACACGGTTGGCTCATATTTTTTTTTTTTTTTTTTTTTACTTAAAACTACACTGCACTTCACTATAACACTTTAGGAAATGTAAAATTTAAGGACTAATTCGCTCAAGGAATGTTTATTTTGATTCGTAGTATTTTTTGTTAGAAAACAAAGATATTTTTAAATAGGTTGATTTACATAAATTTTTTTTTTTTGATTGTGAGTTCTTTACATACAATATTTTTGTTTTGTTTTGTTTAAGTAATCATTCTTATATACACACAATGCTAATGTAATATTATGGTCTTTAAGATTGAACTAAAAAAAATTATTTTTTTTGTTTTATTTTACTTGGACAATAACAATGCCTGTTAATTCAACAATACAATTCAATTCAATGGGAATCGATTCGGAGATGACCACTAGGAGGTTTAATATTATGAAAATAAGAATTTTTTTTTTTTTTTTAATTTTAAAATTGATTGAAATATGAGAAAACTTGTGAAAAATTTAAAATAAAATTGCTGACCTGAATAAAAATTTAAGAAAAGAATAATGTTGTTTTAAACTGGGTTAAATATTAGGACGATTGACAAAAAAATAAATTAATAGTCTGGCTTTTAGAAAAACGGGGTAAGAGAAGTCAAATGCAGGGCTAAAATTCATAAGTAGGTGGCGGTGTCATGTTTTCAAGCACGTCATTTCACTGACTACTTTGAAACGCACTTTGTGCTTATAATAATTTTTAAAGCGGTCAGCCATAGAAAAATGGTCATCGTGGGCATTTGACAAACTGAACTTACTAGGGTCATAATTTAAAAAATGGGGAAAAGAATATTCTAATCGTGGGGAATTAGGCTCGGTGAAAGTGTGACTTTTGTCATTTACATTGAATTGGGACAGGGGGTAAACAACGACTGTGCGTTTTAACAGTGTGACTGAACAGGAGGGATTTAAATTATCGATAGAAGGTAGCATGAAAAATCTTTTTCTAAAATCAAAAAGTGACTGGGCAAAATTATTAGCAGTAGGGAAAGGTGTAGGGCATTGCTGAATTTTAATATGACTAGCGTCTTCAGTATGAGAAACATGTGAGTCAAGATTTTCGGAAATATCTTCATTGGAATTAGAAATTTCAAGGGACTCGGTATCAATGACCGTTTCATAATTAAAACTTGATGAAGAGTCACTCTTATTTGATTCGGGGTTTTCCGTGGCGCCTTCATCTGGAATTTGTGGAATAGACTGTGAATTGACTGGGACCTGGATGTTAGCCAAGTCAGATTGCCCTTCATTTTGAATATGGATTTGAACATTTTCGAAATTAGACTTGATTTCACTGCGGAGAGTTTCAAAATTTTTGTTTAAATGGACTTCGATTCTATCACCTAGTGTTTTAATTTGTTCAGAATTGTTTTGGAGGGCCGCCATCATTTTTTCAAACATTTGGTTAAAAACTGTGGATCCACTATCGGGATCTGAGTGGGGTATCGGGGACAGTGGTGTCTCTTGAGAATGACTTCCTAAATTGTGCTGACGTGTAGACATTGTTATGGTTATTTATGATTTTAAGATTCAAAAAAAATATTTATTTATGAAGAAAATTTTAAATAATATTTTTATATTTATTGTATTTATTTTAATTTAGAAAAGCATAAAAACATGTAAGCGTGTGTGTATTTTAGAGTGATCACTGATACTTGAGCAAACACAATTTCATATTAGCCTGATCACTGAGCCTTGAAAAGGTAGATTTAATTTTAAAAAAAATTTTAAATTAACAATCCACAGCTCATCTCCACCATAAAGTGTAAAATTGCTCCTTTGGTAGGGGCTACTACACTACTTTAAATTAACTTAAAATTAATAAGAGTTGAAGGTAGGGGAAAATGAATAAATAAAAAAATTAGAGATTAAGGATTTGTTTATTAAATTAAAAGATTGTTTGAATGATTGTTTTCGTTTAATAACAATAATTGAAATGGTTGAAATCAGTCATTGGCTTCGCTACAATGACTTGTGGGGTTTAACACAGTGGTAGAATTATGTATCTATTTCGACGGGCTCAGGCGCATAGCATTGCATTTGCTCAAATCTATTTTTACAGTCGTACAATTGAATTGACAAGATTTTATTTAAGAATAAAAAAAAAATTTCATAAAAATTTTTTTTTTGAATGGAAATGATTTATAATATATATAACACACACGTGGATTTGGTGAGAAGAATAAAAAAAATTGTAGCGGACTTATCTCGGTTGACCCGCAGGAGTTGTGGCGTGGGCAAAATCGCTGATGGCTTCCTCCGGACTGAGGAAGGCGATGATGATTTGCCGAGATGTCGAAATGCGATGGATTCTTCAGTAAATAGGAAGGATGAGGCCCGTATCTCTCTTATTCATATCAAATGTTACAATTTGAAACCTCTCTTGATGAGGTAATTATGTTTTGTTGAATGGGGTGGTCTTCTTTAATAAAAAAAATTTTATACGAATTTCGCCAGAATAAAACTCAGAATAAAAAAAACTTCTTCGCTCTTCACAACGATTAGCAAGAGCCACATAGAAATAGTTATAGGCGTTTAGAGAGAGAGA